>CM040191.1:33020379-33305379 GCA_022606455.1 Callitettix versicolor
AGAATCACAACTCAAAGTCAGAATCAAATTCGATAAAAACATTTAGTGTACATCGAACAAATAAAACTGACTCAACGGCGGTCACGGACTGAAATTTGAAGAAAGATTGTAAAATAATTTTGGAAATATATTAATTAGGTTTTCAATCACCCCCAAATAATATTTCGTTGATTTACCGAAAAATACGTTTTATTTCAGTACTTACGTTAACAAAATTACCCAAAATTTTACTAAAATTGTTAGAACCGATTCAGACTAAATCTGTTTTAAAATGTTTTTTTCACCTTTTATGACTTTAAGATATACTTTTGTAAAATTAAAAATTAATATACCAAAGAAAGTCTGTCAATTATTTTAACCCGCAGCGATGTTCACAGATACTAAGACACACACACACACACACACACACACACACACACACACACACACACACACACACACACACACACAAACTGATTGAAATGACCCGAAAACGGATAAATAGATCCAGTAAAATTTCAAGACTGATTTGAAAAACTTTTTTTATATTTCGTATTGTAAGAAAGTATATAATAAAATATAAATTGTCCTTTGTTTTGGTAAATGTTTGGTAAACAATAACTTCAATTGCCGATGTTACAGTTTTTAATCATAGATTTTAAACAAAATTATGATTGTTACATAAATTTATGTATTTATTGCATGTTTCTGAAACGTTTTGAGCGTGTTATAAACGGTATGAATAATTAAACACATTATTACACAGTGTTACTGAGATAAAACAGTCAACGTTTCCTGTTATAATATTAACCCGTATTGAAGCCGAGCAAAGTTTCGTTTACTCTGTTAAAATTACTTAGCGATCACAATAATCTGTTTGCTGTATATTAAGTAGGTTGAAGGATTTAAAGTTAACTTGGAGGCAGGCATTCCACTGATGGAAACGAATCCTGTTAAACTTGCAATTAGACTAAGCTTTGAAAGCCCGGACAAGACGATTCCCGGATTACTTCCAGATTAAGTCCCGTCTTAAAACTGCCGTCTAAATACAAACACCTGATATATTTTTTGAAATTATTTATTGTTTCAATGAAACTTTAAAATTTAATACCTGAGACAAGATGTCCATCTTTAATATAGAATGTAAACACTATAATCTTTGTACAACCTACTTAAAAGTATGATACATTTTGTACCCATATAACAATTTTTTAATTTATGTTTTTTGCTATACGAAGTAGCCTTTATATATATATATATATATATATATATATATATATATATATATATATATATATATATTACGGAATGCAACTGACACGGTGACACATGATAGAAGCAATTTTGTTGTAACATTTTTGTTATCGTACACTTTTAATAAATTCTTATTTAATTTTAATAAGCATCATTAAACTGTACAAAAAATTACTTTAAACTTCAAAAAATTACATTGAAAATAAAACAAATAAAAAACAAGTGTTGTAGTCTCCGGAAGAAATAGAAGTCCGGGCGTTTACCAGGTCGGCTGCGACTTTCCCGATTCAGAACGGAAAAAACCTCGCTTTTTGTTTACAGTTGGCCGGATTCCTCTTATTTCCTCCCGAGCAAAGTTGTGGTGTGTTGTATAGTTGTTCCGGGTGTTGGGAGGCTGAGTGTAGTTGTTCAGATGTGAGGTGATGCTTTGGCAGTAAAGCCTGAACAGAAATATATAGATACGCGTGCACTGCGAATCAATCGGAAGTGAATATAATTGACGGGATTGAATTAGGTTTCGCAGGCGGAGGCTGTTTCGAAGCCTGGAGAGACATTCAGAGATTTTTTAGTGTCGTTGGTTTGGTGTTAGCAATCGGAAATATGTTGTATAAATCAGTTCCTATGTGTTTAATCGATGACACAAGGACCACTGTTGGGTTCATTTCCGTATTTGTAATTGTATTTCAAAAAAATTTTAAATCAGACTTTTACAGGTAGTAAAACTGATTAAGATTTTGAAATCATATTTTCAAAAACGTTTGACACATTTAAAAAATTGAAATACTAGTCATTTTGAAATTGTTTTTGAAATGATTTTTCTAATTAAAAACTTTATTGTATAAAACTAAAAATGATGTTTACTATGACTAAAAATCGATTTTTGTTTAAAGTTTGAATTATATTGCAATTAGGTAAAAATTGTAAATACAAGATTTATAACACACAGTTTTTTATTTTTACTTCAGAATTAGAGCGCGACACACACACACACACACACACACACACACCATTACATTTAAGTTAAATGAAAAGAATAAATTTATTTAATTATGGTGATTTTGTTAACAACGTTGCAATTAATAGGCAAAAAAATTTGGAGAGTAAATACACTCAACAAGCCACAAGATGGCTCCTAGCTAGCGAATGGTCTCAGTGTTATTAAAATCAGATTTACAAAAAGGGTACGACAAAGAGAAAACTTTTGAAAATTTTCTGTATTACGTCAGCGAAACAGCTTCGTTCCACTGTTATTGACATTTGAGTAAACCATGTTTATCGGTGTTAAATACATCATTAATTGTCATTTAAAAATTGAAATATTAATAGAAAATATAAACTCTATCGAAAACAGAAATAAAAATGAGTACTATTTCTTAATGACTTTCATTCTTAACGTCGGAACTTCTAGTGAGAAATAATGTTTAACTGTGGGTAAAAACTGTAACAATTAAAAATGAGCAATAGATAAAAACTATTTTTCTCCAATCACGGAAAAATTACAAGTAAGGAACACGATAGTAATGCAGAGTTGTCTTTATATTTAAACATTTCAGGATTCCTGTGTCAAGAAATGGAATTTACTTTGTGAAAAAATTAATGTTTATCTTCCATGCGATATGACAAAGATAGTTGAACAAAGTTAAATGATTTATTTTTATTTAACTTTTTGTTTGTAATTACATAAAGGCACATTGATACGAAAGAAATATTTAAAAAAAACAACTAAGAACGTGATAAATCCACAGGCAGTAAATTTTCACTGATTTACCTAAACTATTTTGAAATGCAGTTCCTTAATAAAATATTATTAATTATAATAATTCTATACACCACAACTACGAGGGTTGATCAAATATAAACGAGACTGATTTTTTAAAAAATTTATTGCTTACTTACAAATTATTCTTGATACAACTTATTTTTCTACATAGTCTCCCGCACGAGTAACACATTTTTCCCACCGGATTGGAAGTTTTTTAATTCCATCTTCGTAAAAAGTTCTCGGGCGTTCATTGAGTCATTGGAGCACGAAGGTCTCCACCGCAGAATCGTCTTCGAAACGCTGGCCTCCAAGCGCCTCTTTGAGTGGCCCAAACAGGTGATTGTCGCAGGGTGATAAGTCTGGACTGTATGGGGGATGTTCCATTGGTTCCCAGCCAATTTGATCGAGTTTAAGCCTCGTAGCGTTCGCCGAATGTGGTCGGGCATTATCGTGAAGAAGAATGACGTTTCTCACCGGTTTAGATTTCCTTTTCCTACGAAAAGACTGTTTTGCGGCCTCTAAAACATCGCAATAATATTGTGCATTTATTGTGCGTCGTTGATGGAGGATATCGACGTGAAAGGCGCCTTGATTGTCGAAAAATACAGTGGCCATTACCTTCCCGGCCGACTATCGTGATTTGGCCTTCAGAGGCGCCCTCTCTCCCCTCTTCCGCCACTCCATACTTGCCTGTTTCGACTCGGGAGTGTAATGGTGAACCCATGTTTCGTCACAGGTGACAATCCGGTTTAATAATGCCTCACCATCTCGTTCAAATTGGGTCAATAGTCGCTGGCAAATCTCCAAACGATTCCGTTCGTGAACGTCGGTCAAAATTCGTGGAACCCACCTTGCAGATACTTTGCTGAGTTCCAGGTTTGATGTAACGATTTTTTGAACGCTACCATAGCTCAACCGGAGTTCATCTGCAATAAATCGCAGCGATGATATACGTCTGTCTTCGTCCAGGAGCTTCCGAACAGCATCAATGTTTTCGTCCGTGACGGAAGTGGTCGGGCGACGATCATGGCTGAGGTTTTCTACTGCTTCCCGTCCTTCGGCGAATTCCTTGTGCCAAGCAAAAACGCGAGCTCTTGACAGGGTCCTGTCCCCGTATTGAGCCGTCAATCTACCAAAGATTTCAGTCGGATTGACCCCCTCCTTGGCCAAAAACTTAATAATAATTCTCTGCTCCACGGAAACGTGCACTTCACTCTCACTCATTGTATAGTTTTATACTGAAGGGTCCGAACGGAAATGTTGCCCGTCTACGCCCGTCCCAAACCTCCCAGGCTACCTGAAACCCCACCCTTTAGAGTTCAATGTCCAACGGAAAAGTTTTTAGAAAGTCAGTCTCGTTTATATTTGATCAACCCTCGTAGCTTCATTTGCCAACCAGCAGTTTATTATCTAATTAGTATAAATAATTATCACAGTTTAATAAGATGTCCAGGGTCAATGCATCTGCTCACAGAACCACACCAAGAGTGGAATACTAAGAACCCTAAACTGACACAGAAAGACAGTCTTACTTGATGTGCGTTGTCAAGAAGGTGAAGTACTTCAACATTTTGGTGTTGTAGTTTTTTGGCTTACTTTTGTATTTCGACTTTTACTAGTTCGATTTTCAAATCCATGTGAATGGTACCATTACTGAGTACCAAGGAGCTTTCACTATAGCCCTTAGTACTTTACCTTTAAAACTCTGAGACTTCTTCGTGCAACAAGACTGGTTTTATCATTTGCTTGTATAACAGTAGTTTGTTATGTATTGAAAATTATGATCTTTTTCCAATCAGACAATGCATTTTCTTCATTTGAATATATAGATGTGTTGAAAAAATTCTTCGCGTTTTTTTCTTGAAAGAAGTGATTTGGTCTGCCGTTTTTTTTCCAATTTAGTTTTTCTTGGTATAATCTGAATTATTTTTAGAATTAAAAACATATATTTTTTATTTATTTACTTAACTATATAAGACGTATAATAAACATTAAATTATGAATAATTTTATATTAAAATTAACAAAAAATATGGATATAAAAAGTACACGTGTGGAACTAGGGAAGGTACAGAGAGAAGCGAAGCTTACGTTAATGATATATTTGCTAAAAATACAATTAGTTTGAAGATATGCTTACAAATATTCAGTTTTGTAACCTTAGCTTTTACATTATTTACTGTACTTACAGTAAAAGATCAGTTGTTTTATATTAATTCGTAACGATCAGCTGATTTCATTGAACAGCTGATAGGCTATCATAAGTTTCAGGTTAAGTCGTTAAAAACTAACAGTAAAAACAACCATCAGAAACGTTTATATTAATTTCGAATGCATTATAGACGGTTACAACGTGCACGTGTTCTTCAACTAAGAAAAAACACCGAAACCAAAGCAACACAATTTTTTCATGTAATTCACGCGTGTACGGTTATCGAAATGAAAAAGAAAAAGTGACAGAAATAGAGAAACGACATTCATTTGCTCGTTCGTTTTACATATCTTTTTCTATTCAATCCTTTTGTTAAACTAAAATTAAAAGCTTTTGCTTCAAAACATCTAGTTCAAATGAAAATTCTCAACATATTCAAATTGTTTGATAGCAGCCAAACATTTCTGCTAAGTACACAAGTAAATGCATTATTATTGACAAACACTAAATCGAAGACGTTACATACACAGCTTACATTTAAAATTAGTAAAACAGTTGTGGCTGTTTGTTATATATTTTCACAGCTTTGCAAGTTTCAACTTTCCGTTTCCCCTCAGCACATCATGTGATTTAGCGACATAAAAATTCTCTGCCGAGATAATTTATGAACGGAATTGTATCAGATAGGTCAGCTGCCAAAGGTGCGCTATTTAAAACATTACATCTAGCCCATTAACTCTGGCATCTGTCCAATACGAGTAATTCGTTTCCCCTCTCTCGCTGTAGGCTTTTACGCATCCATCATATTATATCCCATTTAATTTTAATAATAATCGCCGCACGCAGCTGTCTCGCTAACGCTACGAAAATGAATTTCTAATATTACTGTTTTGTATTTTGGAATAATTTGAAAATCCAAATAAGAAAATTGATTCTAACTTCTGTCAAAATCGTAATTTTGTAATTTTAATGAATTTTGATTATTACTTTTATTTATTTCCTCAAAGTCCATACTGATGCCGGTTAGACTAATGAGATCAGTGTTAAGGAAAAACAATAAATTAATTACGGCAGTACTTGCGTTTTGGACGGCGGTGGGCAGATAAAAGGCACAGAAGGCATATCGGTGTCTTAGCACACCATATAGAACCATTATAATGATTGTTGTCAAACTTTCAAGTGTAAATATACGTAATGACCGCCATTTTGAAACTGTTGCCTGGATTTTGCTGAGTAAAGAATTTGTAGTGCTCTTACCGCAACAATATTTGTCGGCTTCAACGAGCGTATTAAATTTTTAAAATACACTGAAAATACAAAAATAAACCCTGATCAATTAAACATATTTTTTAAAATTATTAAAAGTTTTTCACAAATTTTAAATTCCTATTTTTGCAGATTTTAACGCTGATTGATAACAGTAAAGTTAAATTTTGAAGTGTTAGGTAAATAATTCACATTTTTTAAAAAATAAAATCCAACGGATTTTGCTGGAGGATAAATTTGTTGCTCTTCCAAACCGAACTAAGTTTGAATCGTAGGTTCACGGACGCAGGATATTCTATGATAATCTAAACCTAATTATTCTTTACGAAATATTTTCTCACTCAACAAGAATACACATTTCATCACTTAAACTGATAAAATTCTCTTTTTTCAATTAAAACCAATGTGCCAAGAGTATTTACCGATTCAATCTAAACAAACAACATTCAACCCAGCAAAATTGAAATAATATTTTTGTGCAAATATAGATATGACATTTAATTAAAATTATTTAATTAGTAATTTAAATTACTTATATTAAGTAATTTAATTTGATTTACGTTATTATATTTTAATGTATTAAAATTGCGATGTTCAATTATTTTTCATTAAACAAACAATTATTTTTCGAGTTAAAAGTACTTACTTTTGAGTTTGTAAAATATTTAGAAAAAAACCTATCGCAATATAAATAATACTGTTAGTTATTTTGAAGTACACTTAATTTAAATTATTTTAAAAAAATATACTAATTTTAAAAAATGTAAAAACTCGTGTTGTAAAAAACGTTTAATACTTACAAATGTTCAATTAATATTTTTTGGTTCTAAAGGAACACGAAAACGCCGATAAATTAAGAATTTTGTTGTTCCATGGACAATATAAAAAATAACACACCCGTCTGTGGTTTTTTTTTTTTGTTTTTTTTACACCCGAGCTGTATTTTTTTTAAAATAACTCTGACAGTGCTATTTGACCATATGTCTTTTATGTTATACGATAAATTTGAGTAAAATCTTATGAAACAAATTTGAGAAATTATGTAGATTTTTCTGTTTGTTTTTATAAAACTCGATCCAGATTTTTTTTTAAATACATGAATTTGTACGTTTTAATCTGAGATTTTACGAACTGCAATCGAATAAAATTTATGAGGAAAATTTTGATTTATCAGTTTTTTACCAGGAAATACTTGAAAATATTTTCAGTTTTGAAAAATGATTCGAAGAAGGGTGAATGAATATAAACAATTTTTTTTGTTCTTTAGAGAAGCTAAATATGGATAAATTCAACGAAATCTCAATAGTGATTTTTTCACATTCACATTTTTGTTACTTTTCATAGTTTTAACGTAATACGCCATCTCACTTTTGAGTTATGTAAAGGGACAAAAAAAATCTTGGTAAGCAGCTGTCTCGCTGATGTGATATAAACGAATTTTTAAAAGTACTTTTCTTCATCATATCCTTTTTTTAAATTCTGATTTGGCCGTTATAATCATCGTTAAATCTGCACGTATTACGTTATTGAAAGTATGTTTGAAAGTACATTGAAAATACGAAAATGATATTTTATAAAATTTGAAATGACCACCATTTTGAAACTGTTAAACGAATTTTGCTAGTTGACGAATTTGTCCAAGCTATTAATAAAATCGATTTTTGTGCCAAGCTTGAATTTCAAAAGTGAGCGTTCTAACAGACAGACAGACAGAAAGACACACACACACACACACACTCTCTCTCTCTCTCTCAAACACACACACACACACACACACACACACACACACACATATATATATATATATATATATAATATAAACAACCCCTTAAAAATTGACCTAAAGATCAGGATCAGTGCTTATTTCAACATTCCGAGTCATGTTTTGACTATGCTGGTAGCTCCAATAACTCATTTTTCCACTGAAAATTCACTAATAACGAACACACCGCTATGTGTGCTATGTAAGTAAACGTTAGACATAGATTGATTTTTATATTTTTTGAACATGTTTTCATTAATATTTATTATTTTTCTTTATTAGCGGGTTTCAATATATCGTAAACATCTTTTTTTTATTTATAGTTATGTTCACCGAACCGTTCTGTATCTATAATTTGTGTCTGAATTTAACATTTAATTTAGCTGTTTAACACGAAACAAAGAATTCTTTAAAACACTCCATCAACGCGCTCTGGATGTCAGAAGCATATTTTAACAGAATTTCCAGTTTGTGCGTGAGACTCGTCTTACTCGAGCCTTTGAATCATTAAAGAACTTCGCAGAAAGTTTTATCAAAACCGGATGCGTCGTGTTTGTGTTTTAGTCTTTGTGTAACTTAATTTACATCTCTTAGAACACAGCTTAAAGTGTTCGTCACTCTTGTGATTTTAGTAATCCTCTCGTCTCCCTATGCGAAGTATTGTAAGAAATTTTGTTGTTCTGTAAAAATTTGTTTTTACGTTTTTCAGTTTCATTAATTCCAAAATTAATGGCTTTTATACTAGCTTTTATGTAACAATTCAATTTACCTATTTTGAAAAAAACTGTGCGGGTAGACAGCCTATAATTGGCGGTTGGAAACTATTATATTATTTTGAAAACTTTGTTAAAATTATTTTTTTCTCAAACACTTTAAAATTGTCGGCTTTCAGCAGCTGTGATAAAACTGAGTTCAGACCATATTTATGGGCACTATTTTAGTTAGAATAATAAAAATTAAATTTTTCTGAAATTTTAAGAATTTACTGAGACACAGTTACATTTTTAAAGAGAAAGAATACAATTTTTTCTTTATAAAAATATTTTAACTTGTGAGAAAAATATAATTTCTTTGCGTCTTACATAATTAAAATGTCAATTTATTAGTACTACAAACTGCCTTAGAACCATGATCCTGTTTATAACTTATAACTTCTGTAAAATAAATTTTACGGCAAGTGCTTTGGATTAAGTCCTTAGCGTGATATTTTATTCAAAGCTTTTCCTTTTGGATAACAGCCAACAGTGGGCCTGTTATATGTTTATGTAAAACACGAGGCGAAGAGCTAAGGAGTCTGTCATTTAATTCTGATTCTTGACTGAAACCTTTACAGGCCACATCCGATGCGGTAAAACATTCAACGCGATGAAAACAATTTCAGAATACATTTTCAAAGTGTGTTTCAAATTTATTAAATACTACTATTTTATTAAATAATTTAAATTAATAATTTTTTTAACTAGATGATGGAAATCGGCACCATCATTTTCAGAGTGAATGTCGCTCTGTTGTTTTGTATTAAATCGTAACGATCAGCTGATTTCATTGAACAGCTGATAGGCTATAATAAGTTTCAGGTTAAGTCGTTAAAAACTAGCAGTAAAAATAACCATTAGAAACGCTTATATTAATTTCGAATGTATTATAAACGGTTACAACGTGCACGTGTTCTTCAACTAAGAAAAAACACCGAAACCAAAGCAACACAATTTTTTCATGTAATTCACGCGTGTGCGGTTATCGAAATGAAAAAGAAAAAGAGACAGAAATAGAGAAACGACATTCATTTGCTCGTTCGTTTACATATCTTTTTCTATTCACTCCTTTTGTTAAACTAACATTAAAAGGATATTAACTAACTAATCTATTATGATAAACATAATAAATTATCATATAAACTGCATTTAACACAAATGCACAAACACAATACTTTGTAAAATGCATTAAACAAAGAACCTTTTGTTTTGAGAAAAAACATTTATATAGGTTATGTTTTTTTAACACCTAATACTAACATATATACTAATACACACACACACACACATATATATATATATATATATATATATGTATGTATGTATGTATGTATGTATGTATGTATGTATGTATGTATGTATGTGTGTGTGTGTGTGTGTGTGTGTGTGTGTGTGTGTGTGTGTGTGTGTGTGTGTGTGTGTGTGTGTGTGTGTGTGTGTGTGTGTGTGTGTGTGTTTAAAGAGTGAGTTTCTAATTCTGTTTGTTTTGTTATGATTCTATTACGATCCGATTAACTCAGGATCAATATATCGAAAATGGGTCTAAATCGGAGCCCTAATATCACAGGGACAACTCTGCCTGTATTTGAATTCACGAAATTGGTGTTAGTGTCTGTTTTCATATTAAAACTCTGGTTTTATCGTTTACCGATACCAATATGCCGGCTGATCGGTTTCGTTCACTATTTGAACAAAAACATTTCTGGAAAAGTAAAACTGTATATTCCGAAATTACATTTGCAGTATTTATAAACATTGGCGGTATATAACTGTTTACAATTGAAGCACGAAAAGCAATTTATTATTAAAAAAATGTAAAGTATTATAAAATCGTACTTTTTGTTGGCCGGCGGCGATGCTATTGCATATTTATCAAGAGGCCAGCCTCATCACATTGCACTGAAACTCACTCTTAGGCAACAACCATTTCCAACAAGTTTTGACGGCAACCAGCCAAGTTTCTGCCAGACACAATGATCGCGTTGTTTACGTCTGTATATCTGCCCGAGAAATATATTCTGACATTTCGCCAAATGTGAAATCATAACATCTGGTTTTAATTTATATATATTTGCATATTTATACATTTTACTGCTATACTTTTCACTAACAGTCTATATTTCATAGTTAAATTATTCACTTTTTATACGGTGACTTAGTCATTTTAACTTACTGAATTGACTCCTACTAAACCTAAAGCAATATGGGTGCCAACAGAAAACTAAAATATTCTTTCAAACAAAAGCGTGGTTGTAGACGCCTCATTTTTGCGTAAATAGTTTGGTTAAAAAATTACACGAACAGAAATAATTAAAAAAAGTATTCCTGAATATATTTTGAAATGGAAATAATTCTTTTTACTTATAGAATGACGTTAGATTTTGAGTTCTGGAAACACAATATTATATGCAATATGATACAAGTTTTGAATAATAAATGAACTTTTTTAGTCATTTCTTTAAATAAACTTAAAATTACTTAGACAAAGTTAAAAAGCCATAGTGGTAATCTAATACGGCATAAGATATACGTGAGTTGAAACAATGTCATTTAGCTCACCAATAAGTTTTACTAGTGAGCCCGTGCGACCGTTAATGGGAAAATAAACGGATAATAGGCTATACAATAATGTACAGCACGGCGTTGAACAGTGTTGTAGAGACTTATATAATATGCAGCATTCATAACTTTCCTTGTTCATTAGATAACCTAAAAGGAAAATCGTATCTCTTTCGTATCTGTGCTCAGGAACGTAATATGTTTAACATCTGATATAAAAACTAACAAATGAACAGAATTTTATATAACTGTAATCCAAGCAACAAATTTGGTGTCAAAGCTCGGTTTACACTGATGTATAAAGATTATGTATAATTACTTATCAACAAACAAAAAATTGACAGAATTAATTGGTTTATATTTTTAATAATCAAAGCAATATGAAGTTAGAAAACCTCATACATTTTTCGTTATTTATCAGTGCTCTATAACTGAATGTGTTTGATCATTTGATGTGTAAAATGATAAATAAACTCAGAGTATTTGTAAAGCTTAGTAACTAAACTCGATCCTGTAACTGAACAAAATAATAAAGAATACAAAACGTAGTTTCTGTGTACGTAGACTATAGGATTTAACATTTATATTTTAAATCGAGTATCACTTTTTATACGTCATCATGTAAACGATTGGAAGTAGCTTCGATTATAAAATTGGCTAATACAAAATGAACCAAATTAATTAAATTTCCAACTAAGGCTCAGATTGACTAACTCCGCCAAGAAGGAATGAATAAGTTTTAATGAAGATGCAAGGTGGCGAGGAGGTTAGGGGAGGCTGAGAAATATTTACACCCCCAGCCGCTTGGAATTGTTTGGGCAGGATTGATTGAAACTTAACTTTCCCTCTAAAACAAATTCCATTAAACAATTCCTCGATCAGGCGCAGCTTATAGTCTGCCCTGAAGATAGTAATTAATACAGTCTACTTTTATCGGTTAATTAAAATAAGCAGTAATTATATCACAACAAACTTTTGTTGGAGCATCTTTAATTGAGTCAGTTTAGAAAAATATAGTCTATAAATACAAAAACTAAAGTACTAATATGAAACGGAAACTAATATTGCATTGTAGTTTTGCGGACATAGAAGTAATGCTAACGTGTACAGCTGATTTAATACCATTGTTGTTCTTTCGATAAAACAAATGCAACTGTGGTTATATTTATTGTAATTGTTCACGGTGTTTATACACAGCAAATAATTGTATCTTTGTTGATACTATTGAAATATTATTTATATGGAAGGCATAAAACCAAATGATTATTAAAATAATTTTATCGTTATTGATAATATTAAAATATTTATTTATATGGGAATAAAAACAACAAAGTGGTTGTTGAATTAATTGTTTCTTTATTGGTAACAATGAAATATTACAAAATAATATTACTTTGATAATTCTGAAATTTTATTTATAATATAATATTTACGTATATGGGAATACAAACAACAAAGTAATTCATTTAATTAATTGTTTTTTAGAACAACTAGTTTGGTAAATTATATTATTAATTTATATAACGGTATGTGTTGATATAAGCCGAGAAAGGGGCGAGGTATCGGGTCGCATGTCGCAGGGGTGCAACCCTTAGTTTTAACATCAAATTTTTATTTATGAATATTAGAGCTTTGAAATGCGACCTTATATAACACATTAGAAAGTACATTATAAGTTTTATTTAATTAGAAAATTTAAATTCAGTATTATTATGCATAAGTTTTCACAAATAAAAGCAATTTATGGTTTAAAGTTGCAGTTTTTAAAAATTCTAAAGACTTAATTTTATCTTATTTTAAAAAGATTTTATTAATTTTAATTTAATTAATTAATCAATTTATTTATATTAATTTGTAAATTTTAATAAAGATTTTTTTAAATTATCATAACATTCAGTGTGATTTTCTTAAGTTATAATTTTCATAATAAAAATTTCACTGAAATGGAACAAAATGTCGGTATTTGATGTTATTTCAATAGTGACACGAATTTTGACGTAGGAACAGAGTTCTTGAAATAGGGTTCTAGAAAAATTTTGAACCCATTATGGTTTCAATTTAATAGTCCGTTTTAAAGAAAAATATGTACAGAAGTTTTAAAATGGCTGCACATTATTTTTGTTGAAACTATTCTGCATGAAATGTTTAAAGTTTAATTTAAATGATTGTTATGTCTTTCTAAAAGTCGTCATTTAATAAGAATGTGAACATTCTAATAATTAAGTTTAATTAAGTAAGCGTTTCAAGTTCAGTATAAAATTTTCTCTCTAATAAATAGCTCATAAACACAAATTAAATGAGCATGCAATGACATTTAATAGTGCATTATGGAATTCACAATGTACTACATAATACATACATAGGTTATGTATGAGTGGAAATACGTTGTTGAGATGAGTAGGCAGTTTGATCCCCGGTTTGCATACTTACAGCCTATTGTGTTTTTCTTTCCTTCCTTTTCCTATGTTTGTGTTGACTGTTTCAGCCCATTTCATTGAAAAATATATTGAATTAGCCATCATGGTAAAGTTAAAAAATGGATCTATTACAGGAGCGCCGAAGATGCATACTTTTTTAAAAGAAAGTTGAAATTTATATTAATGTATTTTTGTGTGATTTAACGACTTTCGCTTACGCCAGTTAGGCATTGAAGCTGTAATTACAAGCAATAACAAGCCTATTACAAAAAATCGAGCGATTAATTATTATAACTAGTAATACTGTCTTTTTGAAACTGAAAACTAGTTCAATTTGTCATTTACCCGTTCCACCAAAGCTTGTCTGGAAGTTATCTATCCAAGTAACACAAATATTAAATTAAAGAATTTTTAACAGTAAATTGTATCACATAAAAAATCAATTAAGAGATAAAACTGAAGGATATGTAACAAAATGAAAAGAATAAAATTAAAATAACCTAATTACCCATAAAAATTTCAGATAAACTAATTAACAAGATATATTATCTATTAGTCTTACTTCTCTTTCATCCTAAATTCACCCCCCCCACACACACACACACATATATATATATATATATATATATATATATATATATATATATATATAAGAAGATATATGCAACATTTAATTAAAACTCGTATTAATGAATTACAAAATAAAAAAAACTTAATATTACTTGTAATATTTCTAATGAAATGAGGTTTATTTTAAAATTACATTACATACTGTATCCCCAAATTTTATTATAACGGTTTGATATTGCATTAAATTTACATCTAGGCTATTAAAAACAAAAACTAATTAAATAGAACAACAATAAGTATATAGGAGTATATCTATATATTTCACAATAACTTATACTTTCCTCACTTGTCTCAATGTCATCCGGTTTTCCTGCAATTCTGACTTGTTTCAACTGCTTCCAGGTATTACGCAGCTTGTCGTACATAGTTTCTCATCGATACTCCAAAATGGCACGGGATCCTCTACTCCGTCAACAAGGCAATGTTCATAAACGCCTTTGAGACGGTGGGCCAAGTGCTTATTTCGGGTGTAGAATCTTCCATCGTGGAAAACGTCCTTCAATGGTTGGTAGATTCCATCCACATACGTGTCTTGCGCAGGCGCCGCGGGTTCTGCTGGAGTTTTCGGAGTTCTTAAGTATTTCAACGCAATGAAAATACTTGCTCCGACAGCCCCGATGCCTGCCGCAAGCATTACGGCTCGTGCTCGAGCACTACTCATCCTGAGCTGGACTTAAGAGCGTTAGATTCAGAGTTAGTAAAAAGGAGCGCTAAATTGTGTTGCGGTATTCAAAGCAAATAAAATGTTATAATGATTTTAGTTACCATGGTTTTGTTTTGTTACAATTAACTTCTGTATTGTTGTCTTTTTAAAATTATAGTTTGTACTTCAAAATTAGTGCGTCTATTTTCTCGTGTGTTTGAAAACTTCCTACTTTTCTAACTAGAATTTTGAAATATTTTTGTAGTTTAATCTTATTTAAGCTCTATTGTAAGTAGCGGCTTATCTTCCAAAGCGGATTTTTTTTTGGCGGATGCCAACGTTGAACCGTGTTGAAAATATCCGATTTTTAATTTATTTTCGTCAAAAAGGCTAAGTTTTTACGAAATAAACATCTAAGTAAACACACGTGTTTACACTTACTGGTATTAAATCAAAATTTCATGAGTTACCTTTAAAAATCACAATGCTTTCTTAACTAAAATGCTTATATATTGTTTCGCATTGTAACTAAATTATGTGTATATTTACTTTCGAAAAGGAATTAAAATTGCTGTAATTTAAAAATATTACAATTTCGGGCTGCTGAAATACACAAAATATTACTAGAATATTGCTAAATTATTACTAGAATATTAATAGCGAAATTCCATTGGGAAAATTAACTATTGGTGCCACCATCATGGTAAAACCCAGACCCGGGTCTGTGAAATAAGTCGGGGGGGAATGATCTTGACCTATTGATCACTTTTTAAAGAGGTTTTAGCACGTTGGCTGTGTTGTGGTCCTTTGATTCAAACTTCATACAAAAATCAATTCTTGTAATAATGACTTGTGCAAGTTCGTTAACCAAAACATTTGTTAAAAATTCAAAATTGCGAGCATTTCAAATCTTTAAAAGTTTATAAAGATTTTGTCTTGAACGTTTTTGAAAAACCGATTTCAACATCGTAGTCAGTGTTAAAAACTGCATTATACAGAATTTTGAATTTTCAAAATCCGTTGAAATTGAGAACTTTAAAGGCTATCAGTTTTTATTTTTATATTTTCAATATAATTTTATAGTTTAAAATCTTAGTACATGTAGATCTTAATACTCATTATGATGGTGAAATCATAATTTGAAAAGTAAAAAAACATGAATTAAAAAACATAAATATTAAAAAAAATATTAATTTTGAATTCTTGAGTGAGACATACTTATTCTGTCATTTAATTTTAAACTTCCATCCAAGACGTCTTGTCCTGAAGGCAAGAGACTAGTGTCTTACATATTAATATCTTTGTTTGTAAAGCCGGATTAATATGGTACAGCTTAGAGCCAACAGTCGTTGTGGGATTATTGATGTCGTTAATGTGTTTGGCGTGTGTTATTTATTATTGCATAAGGTTAATTTTCCTCCACAATAAATTAAAAAAAATATTTCAAGCTTAATAGTAAAAGTACAGCAACGGCAGTAACTACGTCTTGAACTGACGATCACGTGCACAGTTCAGATGCACAGCAGACTGGCTGTTATCGACCACAGAGGTTTGAGTGGAATTTATTAACGATTTTACAAATATTATGGATAATTTTTAAAACATATGCATTTTATTTGAGTAATTAAAATAATTTGAATTAAATATAATGAAAATCGTCAAAATCAATTTTGAAAACACGAGATATTTATAAATTTTAATTTACGTGTTAAATTTTTTTTTTTTTTTTTTTTATTTAACATAATTACAACTAGGCAATAAAGCCTATCCAGCAATATACATTTAATAGTAATGTCACTGTTTTTTGAAGTAACACCCACTGATGGACTCCTGATGAACACACACTCTGTTCATGTGTGATTAGTTATACACTCTCACTGCAAAGTTCCAAAGGCTTCGTCCTTTTCAAGCGACGGATCTCGCCAGAGTTGTCTAATAAGCAAGCTATTTCCTTGTTATCGTGATGTATAAGTCTTTGCTTGTGTTTCTCTGCAAATCTTTTGATTTCTTCTGAGACAGTTTTCATCCTAAGGTCCCTATGAAGACTGTCATTGCGAACGAACCACGGAGCCCTTACAATACTTCGCAGGACTTTATTCTGGAAAGTTTGAATTACTTTTACATTTGTATTTTTTGTGCAGCCCCACAGCTGGATTCCATAGGTCCACACCGGCTTCAGTATTTGCTTGTATAGAAGCAGTTTATTTTGTAGGTCTAAATCTGAGTTTCTCCCTATCAACCAGTTAATTTTCCTAAATTGCATGTTTAATTCAACCTTTTTCTTTTTGACATGTTCTTTCCAGTGGAGCTTTGCATCCAGTGTCATCCCCAAGTATTTAGCAGAATTTTCTGGAGTTACTACATGGTTATTAATTATAAGTGGAATTGGGTTGATTTTTCTATTTGTAAAGTTGACATAGGTTGATTTGGATTCATTTAGTTTTAATCTACGTGTTAAATAAACAGAAAATATTTAGTATTCCTGAGAAGAAATCGGTAAGTATTCAGATTAAGTAAAAATACTATTTTATAATCAATGGTACATTCATTAAAAACACAAATCAAATTTATCCACGTAAACGAAAAACAATGTACAGTAATAACTGCAAACCGTATTTATATCTTTAATGCAGATCTTAGTTTTTTATTGTGGTGCTACCAGTGAACTTTAACTATAGCGTTTTCAGTTACTATTGATACAGAAAACATCAACTATCGTGTCATTAAAAAACAAAACATAATAATAAATTATATTTATGTAAATTGTTTGTCTGTAGAAATTGTATTGAATGCATTATTTTTGTGTGTGTTATTTTAAGGCGAAAAGCACATAGAGGCTATTATCGCCTTCTTAAATGTAAGTGTGAGTGTAAAGTGTTAAAGTCGTAAGTGTAGTGTTGTAAGTGTAAGTGTGTGTTAAAACTTGGGTACCGCGAGGGATGTCTAAATCCTCTCAATAGGTGCAGCTAGTCTGCACCCCCTGCATGGGTTGAATGCATTAAATGAAAGATGGAATGGAGTAAATGTTTTGAGAATTGCTAGTAGCAATCAGTAAAGAAGCACTCATAGCAATATAAATAATTTATTATTTTACAAAATATATCTATCTTGATATGGAATAGCAGTTGTACGTAGCAATACAATCTTACCCCTCTCGTGAAACTTCACCATAAAAGCCATTAAATTCGTCTATATAATTATATTACATTATTACAGTCCGTGTACTGTGCGGTTTTTATTGCTATCCAAGATCTAAGACGTCATGATCACGTCCGGTGACGTGGCACGTAGGTCTGTATCCGTGACCTTGAAGTGATTTAACACCAAGACATGTCGCTATTGTTGCGTTATCTTGCATAACTTTGTCAGTAAAACTGTTCGTATCCATAATCCAGTGTCAATTAAACTTAGAACTCATTACTTAGGCTATTTTCTTTCTTCTTCTTTTCGTTTCACCCTCTTTGGGGTACGCTGAATTAATCATTTCTTGCGCGCTGCACTTTTCTTTGTTCCCAGTAGCTCTTCATTCTTTCTGATCTTCTTTTCCTCTCCTCTTCTGAAATGATAGGTTTAGGTTTTATTTTGGTTTTATCTTGGAATCTTATTCTTTCGTCTTTGGTAATTATCTTAGCAGTTTGGTCAAGCAGTGAATTTTCTGTAATTTTTAATTCTATTTTATTAATTAGGCTATTTTATTAATATTCGGAAAATTTTTGTTTACAATTTTGTTTTCAAATTTATTAAGGATAATATATATATATATATATATATATATATATATATATATATATATATATATATATGTACATACAAATACAGGTAGATAGGTAGATAGATTAAAAGTTTTATTTGAAGTCTGTCAAGCTGTGTTCAGTGAAAAGCGCCGACAATAACAAAAGTGCCTTTTGACGTAACAGACAAATAAATCAGTCCTTTTAAATGTCCACAGTTTTGTTTCAAATAGGCGATGACAGTTTGAAATTGGTTAAAAATGAGTCACAGTAATAACAAAAAAGTTTCATTGAAAAACGTTCAGCCGTACTTCCGTAATATATATAGTATAAAAAACTAGGTTTTCATGTTGTAGACATTTTAAACCACTTAAATTGTTGAAAATTCAGTATTGTTTTCTTGTTTAGTTGCTCATCTGCACCATACATCATGCAGACTTTCAAATCTTAATTCTTGTTCTTCATGAGGTAGAGGGAACAGTGAGTGAATGTAAGAATGAGTGACTTTGTCTTTTATGTATATAGATAGATAAAGGTTTTACATGTAGTCTATCAAGCCGTGTTCCAGTTAAAAGAGTACACAAATCTGACATTTTGAGTGCCCGTAATTTTGTTGCAAATAGACGTATGACATTGTGAAATTGCCTAAAACCTAGCCATAGCTACAAATAAAAACAAAAAAAAAGTTTAATTGAAATGCGTTAGATGTACTCCAATAAAAATTAAGATAGTGAAAAAATTGACAAAAATATGTCCTTGATTTAAAATTGTGGATGGGTGAGAAGGCTTTGATTAAATATGTATCTAACATGTTTTTTTAACTGTGAAACTATTTGTTTGTAAAAATATATGCTTTTTTTGGGGGAAAATGTGTCACTTCAAGATTTTTAATTTTATGCAAATCTTGACGAAACGAATATTGCGAAACTTAACATGTCTTCTGTTATAAGGTACAGTGTATTGGCGTTAATATAAAACAGTAGCTACTAGTGGCGGAATAAGGTCGAACTACAGTTATCTTATTTAAATGATACGAGTCATTATTTTAAGTTAATACAAGAAAATATTTTATATTTTTACAAGTCAGTTTACATCCAGTAGATTTAAATTAATAATAACTTTTAAAACACTTACTGATTTGTCAAAAAACGTTCATTTTTATCATAAATGTATCGTTCTAAAATACTACAATGGTTTAAAACTATATTGTCAAGGCTCATTTAAATGTTTGCCTAAACATTGTTGCGACAGGATTTTTTTAAACTTTATTTTTTTTGCAAAGAGACGTGAGTAAACTGAACCTTTAGTATATAACAGTATATTAATAATTTTTAAAAGAAATATGAAAGAGATTCAACAACGTTTATTGTTTTTTAAGCAAACTTAGTGAAATATAAAGTCGAAATTAGTCGAGCTAAGTACGGAAATGTAACTGAACGTCGGAAAGGAAGTGTTTGCAAGTCTGTGTAATTAAGTTGTCCGTTAATGTGTTTACCCTTTTATTTTTAAAGTTTCGATGTTGGCATGCTTGATAATTAATTACAAGAAGAAATGTCATAACTGTAAACACTAAACTTAGACATTGTATTAATATTTGTACGGCGGTTTGTGTAAAAACGAAAAGGTCGAGACAATAAATTAAATTTAACCCGGTATTTTGTGAAATAGAAACGTTCAACGCAAATTAAAAGTTTTATTATTGTAAATTTAGTAGAATGGAATGAGTTGTGAATACCTATTTTAAAGGACGTTCCACAAGTTATTTTATCAAAACTGAGCCTTTCGGACTTTTGTATTGCAGGATGTTAGAGTTATGAACAATGTTTGAGTGGAAGTTTTATGTTTTTAAAAATACAAAAAAAATATTTTAAAACGTTCATATATATATATATATATATGAATATATATATATATATGAAGAATTTCCAGGTTACATTCTTACAACAATGTAGAGGTGCATCAAGAAAGTATTTTGCAAAAATTTGATTTTCACGCCATTAAAATACTTACCCAGTCCATTTTTTATAGTCAATGTACAACCGAGACTATTATACGAGTAGCTAGAGACCTTACATTTTCAGAGTACCTTCTTAAAACAATGTGCATCGTATAGTAAATTTAATACGACGGTTTAACTTGTTACTAACAGTGATTTTATATTAGTAAACAATGTTTTACTGCTTTAGTGTTAATCAGTAGTAGTAGTGAAAAATATTAGAGGCATTTTCATTGCTTATTACATTTACTTTATTGTTAAAGAAAGTGAAAAAAACATATCCATTTAAAGTAATTGGAGATGGATTTTAATACCATTAAACTACTTAACCAGTTCAACTTTAATAATCAACGTACGGATTTCATAGAAATTTTTAAAAATTAAAATTAAATTAGTCAAAAAGGGATCAGTAACTGATACACTAAATTAGCTAAAATAAAAAACATATTTAGACTTCATGGAGGCGAAGTTAGTAAAACCACACAGTCCTGTTTTAAAACAACCATATAGCCACACAAACTCACGAAAAATAGTTAACACCTAATTACAAAAATAATAAAACACAATTTCAAACAAAATAAGTTATTTTTAAAAGAATAAAGTACAAATTAAAGAAAAAATAAAACTATTTGATTAAAATCAAAACAAACAACAGAAAAAAACACAAATTTTATAAGCAGCTTCTACCTTTTTTGTTTTGACATATATTGTAGCTATAAAATTAAAATTTGACTATAAAATAAAATAAAATACTGTACAGCAAAAACTTACGAATTTGTAACATTCACCGGGAGCTACGTTCTATACTGGAGATGTCTGCACTACACAGATCCACACAACCTACCACAACTGCTTAAACCACTACTACATCAATTTTTATATCTTTTTTGAACTGACACAAACTTGTTAATAATTCAATGAACTGCTAACTCTCACTGTGGGTACAGTTCGTATAAATTAATTAATAAATAAATTATCTCGTTTCCAGTTTCAATAGAATTTATTCAAGAGATTAAAAACAATTATTTTAAATCGAAAGCTAGGAAATCTTAGTAAGTAAAATAGTATGCAGTATGTCTAGATATGCTAATTAATTGTGTCAAAAATGGAGTTTTAAAAGTGAAATATTTTTATAATACTTGTAATATGACCTTAACCATTTTAAGTTGAAGATAAAACATAAACAATATTATTTTAATCACGCAGAAGTTTGTTCGGTATTTCTACGCACATGTTGCTCATTAACTTCTTCACCAGCAACAGTTTAACGTTAACAGCACATCTCTTAGGCCTAATTAAATTAATAAATGCATACTTTCAAAGTTTTTTTACATATATTACTCTCATATAGTATATACAGTAAAGATCCTAATGATAATTAGGCTCCCACAATTTTTTTGTGTGGAATAAGGCAATTTAGTTTCACTTAAAACAATTTTTTTGCTTAACGTTCATACTTTATGCTAGTTAGATCCCTTGATCAGCGTTAACGGTAAGGGAAAAGCGACGGGAGTAACTGCGGCTTGAACTATGAACCTTCAGGTGCGCAGTTCAGAGTCGCAGCTGACTGACCAGTGCTTTAGCCACATCGACAACCGAGCCCCTCACTTAAAAAAAGTTGAAGTGGATTTCATAGGCATATTTTTGTTACGTCTGTAACAAAAATAGGGCTGCTAAATCGATGTGCTAAATCACCAGTTAGTTGCTGCGCCTCTGGTCTGTGCATTTCAAAAATTTTTATTCGAGCCACAGTTACTCCCGATTTCTTTACCATTATAATTAACACTGATGATTTATGCTCATTAGTCTAACTGATATAATGAAAAAAATGTCAGTAGAAATAAGAATTACTTTGTCTGTACTATGATTTAGTGTTAAATCATTTTTTTGGAACAAACTTCAATAGAGGGATTGTAATTAATTTTAAGAATATAATCATTCACCTCGGAAATTCAACAGTGAGAATCAGTATTTAATGAAACATCATAAAAATGGAATTTCGTGTAACAAAATTATTACAACTGCCATTAAAGTGGCATAAATAACAATGTTCAGAAACGAACTGATAATTATGTGGGATCATTATTACTACAAGCTGTAATTAAAACGTAAATTTTATTAAAATCAGACAATTACAGCAGGGTATTATGTTGTTTGTAATATTTTTTGACAGACTAAAACAACTTGAAAATACAGATTGACACGGGAACAAAAATGTTTCCGTAATTCTAAAACAATTTTTGGTACATATATTTTAAATTTCGAACACTGTTTTTATCGAAACAAAGTTCGAACAAAGTTATCACAAAGCTATCACCATATTTTTGTTACTGAGGAAATACTTAACCATTGTTTGTAATATTCGTGACATTTTGGCACACACTATAATATACATTTGTTCAGTTGTTTCCGTTTCATATTCAAATTAAATTCAATAGCAACAAACACATTGAATAAAGTTATAGTAAACATTGTTTATTTTATAACAGAATATATTTTCCTTTGTCGTACCAGTGTATAACAAAGCTTTTAATGTTACATAAAAGTAGCTTAATTTTACTTTTCAAAGTTAGTTAACCATTTTACCCATATTGTAATTGACTAAAGTAACACAAAATAACTCATAGTCTGTATGTGAAACGTTAAATATAATTTTTGATCGTAAACATTAAAGAAAAATTATAACTGCAAAAATTGATTTCAATAAGAAAATTAAAAATATCGACCAATCCAACAATTCAATCCAGTTTTACCATCACTGGTTAACATTAATAAATGTTAATAGTAATAAAAAATTATTTATTAAATGGAAGAAAATACAGTATTTAAGAAATGCATAAAACTAACTTTATAGTAATAATTACAATGATAAAAATAAAAATGTTTTTAACAATATTATATTTGTTTGACAGAACGTCATTTAGGATTAAGTCATCCAAATTTACTATTTTATCCCATTTCCTTAATGCATTTTAAATCAATAGAGATCTCAAAATAATAAGTGTAATTTTTTTTTAGTCGATGCGACTTCATGGATATTTGGCTATATTATAACTTATATTAAAAAGTTCTCAAAGTTTCAGTGTATTTTAGCTTTTTATTTATTAAAATAATGCAAATTGGTTGTGGGACTTGATGATCACCTTGTGTACTGTTTTGTTGCCTACTGCCGAGAGAAATCTAAAACTCAGATGTCTCGAGATAAGAGAGAAAATTTAATTAAAAGTAAGAATAGAAATTTGCCTAACTAGCTTCCAAGCTTCTACAAAGAGTAACTGAATTTACGGTAATGTGTTGATGTTTCGTCTTTTTCTGTTATAATGTTGGTAGCGTGATTATTGTGACAACAATTTCTTGTGTTTTCTTTTTGAAAATGTTATCCAAATTAGAGAAAATTGGTATGAAATGTTTCCGGAATCACTTCCTCCATTCTCTTTGGCTACCAGAACATGTTAAGAAAATTAAAGTTACAGTGAATCACTATGATTTTCTTTTACACATCTTATAATGAAAACGTTTTTGAACTGAGAGTACCTAAAATGGATTTAGATCCTTCTGGAGAACTATTTACATATTTCATTAATATTAGTATCGATATTTTTCTCGAATTCCGTACTTTTCTTATTGTCCGTATAGTAACAATGTATAAACGATTTCAATATATGCCTGAAAAGTTCCTGTAATTAAGTTTTTACATTTTGTAATCAAATTTTAAAATATTGTTAAGCACAGATTTAAATAGATAGTTTGTACTGAAATTAAGATTAGTTGATAGAATTGATTAAACGTTTCAAAATTATTTTCTGTACTCATCACATTGGTGTAAACGTATAGCTATGAAAGTATAACGCAGTAAGAGAGATTTTGGGTATGAAGGAGTTCAACTTTTTATACATTTCACTAATTCCAAGATAGTATATGTAAGAACGAACGCTGCAGAGCAAACGTTTCCTACAACAGAATGCCAGAATGTCAATTATGTAAATCTTAATTTTTACCGCATCTATAAGCGACAGAGACATAAGCAGTTTTTAAATTTACTTGAGAATGAAATACGTCAAATTGATTACGATTTTGTAAGGTAATCAGAACTAATGGCAGGCCTTAATTCAGTTGTAAAAAAGAGTTTCAAAGGCGAGCATTGAGTGAATTTTAATCTAATTATTATAAATAAGAGAAATATTTTTTTTTAGATTTGTATTTGTAACAACTGAATCGCCAATGGATATTCAGTCTATCTCCGATATCTATTTAGCCTAGTACGTTTTTGTGATATTGTTCTCTTCTAAAGCCTCTAAAATGAAAATACAAAATGCGTATATATTTTAATAAATTATTTAAAAAATGATTTAAACGTTCTTCGTAGTACCACAATTTTTAAACGGTGTGTATGATATATTTTTCATTTACGTGAAACCATAATTTTACGTTAAACTTGCCTGGCCTTCATGCAGAATGTCTACATTTTAAGAAGGACGTAATAACAAGTAAAGCAAGAGTATATACATTCAGCTTGAAGCGAAAGTTCACGCATTAATAACTGATAGATTTTCAACAAACCTCTTTATTAATAAGAAAACTGTAGTAAGTAAATTTCTTGCCACGTATAAAATATCAGCATTTTAATTTGTTTTTATGTAAAACATTGTAACTGTGAGAAAATCGGTCTTCAGATTTTGATAAATGATTCGTTTTTATATCCTCTTAGTGGATGTACGTTGTATTGTGTTTCTGCATACATTTATGGATAATAAACTTTGCAATGAAATTTAACACATGAATGAATGTGCACTGCAACTTTATAGATATACTGTGCCCTTTCTTGAATTTGTGGACCTCAGTGATTTGGTGTTGATTCAATGTATGCAGCACGTTTGAAAATACAAGGCACCTTTTCAAATTCTAGTGCATTCATAAAGTCTAGGATTTGGGAAAGTTTCAAGGTGTTTCCACTTCTCAATTCCTTATCGAGGTACTTGCAGACGTTTGCTTTGCTGATTCTTTTTGACGGAGGTTTTGCACCGTTTTGCCAGGTTTTTGTTTTGCGTTTAGATACCGCTCATTCTATTTATATTCTTACTCATTGAAACATGAGTAGCTAGGGAAAATCATGTCAGCCCACACAGAGCACCGTATGCATAACCTAACGGATACTGGAAGGTTGTCAGAGCTCCTTTTGATACACCATTAGGTAGGTGTCATTTACCCAATCAACTCGGGTCGCTTTAAACTTTACAGTTAGCCAGGTTATGTGGAGTAGTGACTGTGCGCATGTGTCCTGAGTAGGTGAATGTGAGTAGTACGGTGGGATCGCTGACCCATCAGTTACCTCCGTCGACAAATATAACACATATATCTGCTTTGCTTATATTTTTTCCCATTGTTAAATTAATCAACAAAGTTGTCTTAAGAAAGTTTTTGCCAAATAACTCTTCAAATGTTAAAATATTAAAAGCTGTATTTTTTTATAACTGTATAGTATATTTGTTTATTTAAAGTAAAATATTTTTTAATAAATAAACGTTCAGTAACTAAGAAAAAATCGGGTTTCCACAAAAAAATCCGGGTAGATTTTGATAAAATTTTGCTTCAATATAGTCCTGAAGTACCAAATAAAACCTACTGTTTGCTATCTTTAAAACATCCGTTTTGAAAGTTATTGGCAAAAAACTAAAAATTAGCCCAATTTAAGATTTTCCTCATATGTTTTCCATAAGTAAGTATTTTGGACACACGCCTGTGTTTGGATTCGGGAGTAAATCGAAAAGAATGAAATTAACTTTATTCGCCTTTCAGTTTGTGTTATCGAAATATTTTTTAAACATAAATTTATGAATTTGAAATTTATTTCCCCGAGTTATTAATCTTCAAATTCGGCCAAAATTTTAGAAAAATCTCATAAATCTATTTTGAGGAATTATTATGCAAATTTCCTTGGTTTTTTTCTGTTGGTAGTTTTCCAATCGGATATTTGGGGAAAATAGCAACAAATGATAAGTTTTATGAAACGTTTTAACCTATTAAAGTCTTAAGGAATTTATTATAGGCTATTACTAGCACAAACCGTGAGTTAAATTTTTACAACTAAAATTTCGGAAAACAAAGATTTACAATCTGATTTTTGTGGCGCTAAAATTACTACAGCTTTTACGCCCCCGTGTTGTAAACCTTAGAAAAGAAGATCTCCCCAAGGTGTTATAGGTTCTTAGCTGAGGCGAAGTAAGGAGGGACTATAATGTCTATGGCAAGCGTAAAAGTGGGCCAGGTACTTTATTTTATTTTAAGATAAAATGGAACTTGTACGGTTGTGAAAAATACACGTTTGATAAATAAAATGTAATAAAAATCAAAACCAGAAAAGAAATGCATTAGTTTAAACGCATTTTTCTTTTTTAAATTTAATCAATAATGGGAATAGCACAATTACTGTGTTTGTTAATATTAATATTATGTTACTATTTAATAAAAAAATTGTTTTCAAAGAAATAACACTTGGGTATTTGTATGTTGACTAGGGTACAACGCTTGCCGCTGCAAAATTTGAAAAGAAACAGCCGCTAAAAAAATATAATTAATGATTTAACAGTAACAAAAATAATTTTATCTCGTAAAGTTCAAATCGATATTTGGTATTTGATTTTTTTTAACGTCGTTAGACTAATTACCTTTTTTACTTTATGCTAGTTAGACTAATGAGGACTGGTGATCATCGTTACGCTAAGGTAATAGCAACGGGAGTAACTGCTACTAGAACTAAGAACCTTAAGGTGCCCAGTTCAGAGACGCAACAGGTTTTGACTCTTTTACATTTTAAATGCACTTTGATTAAATTAAATTTTCTCCTAAATAAATTTATTTGTTCAAAATTGATAATTATTAAACACAATTTACTTTTGAACAGACATAAAATATATCTTACGTCCATTCGTGTTATAATTTTTCGGTAAAATATTGATTTACAGAAAGATAAAGCATTTTTCGTGTTTTTAAATATTTGAAATAACCTGGTTACGAAAGAAAACTTTTTTTGTATTTTATGACTAAGAAAATAATCATAATAATTATATATTATGACAATAGGCTTACTCTCGTACTCTAAAAACCAAACATCATTATTGGAAAGTAGTTTTTAATACTACTTTTTAAATGTGGTTCTTTCCGTATTCGAAATTATAGCCATTGGGAAAAATTAATCTTGAAATTTGACAGCAATTTTTAATTCTTTTAGCCAAAAATATCGATGTGTGCGCTGGATACTTTGTATAACATGTGGCATATAGACATAATTGCTTTGAAAAAAAACACTCCTGTTCGTTTTTTGTTGTAAAAATCATTAACGAAATTAAAAAAAAACTGTAAAAAAACTTAACGAAATTATTTCATCAAATTTTATTCTGAAACAATTTCTGATGATTACTTTCTTTTAGCCATATTTTCTATTTAAAATTTTGCTTACTTCTACGAATCCATAAATATGATCAATAATCCATAGACAGATTTTGAAAAATTAGGCCTTCCGCACAATTTTTTTGCCGATAAATTCCGCACCGGATTGTTTTGTGAAAGCTTGTTTAATGTTTTTGCACCATTTATTTCAAAGTGTATTAAGTTATAAATAAAGGTGTATAATGAATATTTGATGTAATACTAAATTGATTCCTGTCATATGAAGTCATAATAAATGATGATATATTGTGTAGCAGATAAAACACAGTAAGGTTCGTGGTGCCGCTGTTGCCATATAGCGAGGGGGAGAGGACCACAATGTACTTTGTGTTTTAAGAGCTACGTGATACAAAGTAAATTAGTTAATTATAAGAAGAGATCTTCTTCATAAGGTAAAGAAACTGCTTCATCTTAGACAAAGATATTCTTTCTGCGTCTCCAACCAGAAAAAACTGCTTACTTAAAAGGTTCTCAAAATGTCTTTTAAAATATTATTCGAAAATTTCCATTAGTAATTCTAATAGAGAGAAAAATAATTAATTATATTCGAAATTTTAACTAAATACAGGTTTTGTTGTTGAATATCCCGTTTTTTTCTATTTGTAATTTAAAACATCCCTTATATATTTGATTTGTAAACTTTAAAAAGTTCAATAATTTCATTACCTAGATTATATATTATTAGGCAATTTTGAATTTTTATATATGTTCAATTTTCAAGGATATTACCTTCGAATCTTTGAATTTGATAAGGCTATGTTAGATTTACTATTCTAAATGTCCTTATTTCTTTTTTTTAAATACTGACCTTCATCACAATTAGTTTTTAATTTAATTACAACTTAAATTATCTGATAATATCTTTCATTAACTATTACAATTGAATTTCGGACGTTACAGAATCATTACACTTTTCAAAAATATCCTTTTCGTTCATTAATAAATAAAAAATAAATATGCATTCTTGAGATAACATCCTTATTTTTTTAAAAATGCTTAAATTCATCACAATTAGTTTTTACTTTATCAACACTTAAAATATGTGGTACTATTTTCATTAAATGTTTTAAAATGATACCTTTCATTAACTATTAGAATTGAAATCCAGACGTTACAATACAATACCTGGGAGCATAGGTGTAGGAATATAGAAGATATCCAGAGTCCAAATAGGTATAAAGGTAGATATGCAAAGAATATCCAATACGTATCCTATTTATATGTATCCTATTTGAATATCTATATCCAATGCATAAAGGAAGATATCCCAAATATGTATATCACAATTAATTTAAACATTTATTACAAATATGTTGTAATACAAACTTTAAGAAAACCAATTTTTAGGAAACATTTCGTTATTTTGCTTTTTGCATGTAAGTGGGATGTAAGATAGGTGGATGAATAAAGCTGAAGAAATAATCAATACAACACGTACGTAAATAAACGAGTTTGTAGGTAAACAAATATGATTTGAAAATACGGAAATATTATATTTGTTTCTTTTTTTGGAAGAATTTTAACAAGTTTCCAGAAAATAAACTTTATTAATAGGCGCAAAATTTAATTATTTGTAAAATCCAAATTACGTTGAAATTCTTAGCATACAGAGTAAATAAACAAACATCAATTCAAGTTTACTTAATTCATTAATTACCAAACTTTTTAATATTTGAAAGCCAAAAATTGTGTTTTTATTGAAATTAACAGTATCGAATTAACACATTTATGAAACTTACTGGCTAAACTGTTACAGAACGTTTTATGTACGCTAAGACGACCTTGAACAAAAAATTTTCTTTAAAGTTACGTCATTACACCTCAATTTTTATTTTCCAATCGTATATAATTTGGCCAAACTATTCCGTGATTTTACCAGTAACGTCTTCTTTATCAACACAACGTTAACAATACTTATTGCTTTTTAAAATAATCGTTATTTTACTTAAATTAGATAATATGGAGTGAGCGGTTCAATCACTGTTGGCCTGAAGTACAAATTGTTTCGTGCTTTCAGGCATAAAAATATTACGTAGGGCTATTTAGACGTTTTCAGTGAAAACGTGTGAAACAACTTGGGAGATGTGGTTCTGTTTAAAACAAAACATAAACTATCGCTATCAATAGAATTTTACGCAAAATCAGTTTTAGCGTTTAATAATTAATATTGCAGAATGTTGTTCATAAAACCAAACAAAAAGTATGAATGCCTATTCCAATTATTTGTTTCGGGAATTATTAAAAAAACTACAAAAATCGGTATAACTCCTAAAAATTGGTTTATCAGATTTTGTTTAAATTGTGCGTCTTATTTGGAAATCTACAACTAACTCTCGATCTGGAAATATACTGATAAAATTTAATATCTTCCTAAAACCAGAGTTATCATTGCTTGCCTCTTATTGACTCTATAAACGCCTTTTATTTCAAATTCGCTACACTAATATTAGTTATGACTAATTTTCATTTATAACCAAATCAGAACGAATGAATCGAATTTTAGATGTCAGACATAATTTTTTTGTTGTTTGTATATTGATAGCTTTCAACAGGTTATTAAAAAAACAAATTACAAAGAATGTTTGTTTATTTGTGCTTTACTTGGTACGTCAAAAAGCACGATAAGAATATTAGAAAAAAAGACACAAATTTAACACCTCCTGATTCCACTTTGCAGAACAATGTTTAATAAACACAGAGGATTGTAAGATTGTGTTTGGTTTTGCTTGAAGATATTTGGCAACACCGTAATGCAGCCTCAAGCATGTTAATTAACTCGGGCTGTTTAATTAAACTGTTTCTCTGCCGCAAACATTTGACAACCGTGTAACCTTTCACCCTGCAGCTGACTTTCTTTGTGGAGCCTTCCAAGTTAAAGATCGATGGAATTTCTCGCTTCGCTAAGTCTCTACCAATTCTGGTTTTGAAAAAATTTAGGAACGTTGATTTTCCTTCTAAACACAACAAAAGCTTTGCTCGGCTTGGATATTTTAATAAATATGTTCATATTAATACGCATTTAGAAAACGTAGCAACAGTTTTTCGTTTTAAATCATAAGAAACTGTAATACCAAAATTATATTTTGTAAAAGGAGTCAGTCCAAGCAATAATATCAATTCTGAAAACTAACTTTACTGCTTAGGCTACATACTTTATGGAGGACCAACCTGGTAGTACAGATATTAATTTGATCAGTCAAAATCCTATATAATATATTCATGAACGTATACACAAAACCTTGTTAGTCAAGTTCTTAAGGAATATTTTAAAGTTCTTATTGTTTTTATTATTAATTACACTCATTAGCTACACATTTGGCCGACCTATAGTACTTGGTGGTTTATACCGTGGGACCAAATGAGCAAGGTGCAATAGTTACATTGGTAAGAATATTGTTTGGGACGACAGCGTTAGGAACCAATTTTCCGGGTCGAATTGTCGTACATTTACTCTACCGAGCCTTAGAACATAAACATTACAGTAATTAAACAATTATGGAAAGCAGAGTTTAAAAGTTCTACATAGTTTCGTATTTTTTTCAAAATGTTTTAGAAAATTATAGCATTTCCTTCAGTAATGTAATGAAGAAGTTTGTTCGTTAGCCATTAAATTTTTCGTCCTTATGTTTTTTCCTTTTTGGAAATTCGTTTCAATGATGTCAGTGAATCAGCTTTTTGCGACGATTATTTTCTAAATTAAATTTTCAGCTGAGGAAAAAAATATTTCCTTTCACGAGAGAAAGAAGAGAAAGAGAGAGAGAGAGAGAGAGAGAGAGAGAGAGAGAGAGAGAGTCGCGTGCATGAGGTCTTTATTGGAACGTCTGTTCCATAAACTAACAGAGTAGGAGCATAATTTGTTGACGTTAGTTTTAATACGCACGGCTACAACCTTCATTCATTATATATATATATATATATATATATATATATATATATATATATATATATATATATATATATATATACTTTCACTGTTAATAAATAAGAAGTGGTCTTACTCCCACTTACTGTCGCAGCTCTTGCTGAAAGCAGACATGCTCAGTCTAGTGGTTCTTGTTGTACGAATTGCAAAAACAATAAATAACACAGCATACTTGTTGCCGGCGCCGAGCTGAGACCGAACAACGTGAAGAAACAGAAGATAAAATAAATCGAGAAAACAGATAAAAGCAAAGCAGTACGATTTGTTTTGTGTCGGCGCTCAGAGTACATAAATTTGGGCTTTGTACCACAAAGCCTGTTCAATTAAGTATAGTCGGACATTTTGGTTGCGTTTGGAAAAGTAAATTTAGTAGCTAATATAGATTATTTTCTTCAAAAAAAAAAAAGTTAATAAATTTTGTGTTTTGTTTTTTTCTTTCTGTTCTTTAAATGATTTACTTAAAATTTGGTTCACAAACTTGAGAGATAATTTAAAGTATCGAAGAGCTCTTTATATGTTTTTCGTTTCTGATATTACTCATTTTGGTTGTTACTGAACTGGAAATTTGAAAAGGTAACTAAACACTTTTAGGTAACTATTTTTTAAATAATACAGTAACTTTTATATTACATTTTTCCGTATCTGTTGCATAATCTTAAAGAAAATAATGGAAAATAGTAAATATAAAACTTTAAAAAAATCTATTTTTTTAGTCAAAATGACGAAGAAAAAACACCTACAGGTGAACAAATGTTGAAACCTACATGTGAACCTAAATGTGAACCTAAATGTGAACCTACATTGAAACAAAATGTTCAATCACACCTAAGTGTTTGTATTTAAATGGGAAATTTAAAACACGCTCTTGATGAATTACAAATAAAAATATTCTGCCCCACCTAACTTTAACTTAATTTTTAAAAAGTAGAAATTCTTTATTGGGATTATAGACGAAACATACAACTACACGTAAGGGTCAGATAACAATTTCTTTTAAAAAAAAAACTTTATATGAGTTATAATAAAAAACTTTTCACGCCAACGTATCAGTAATAAAAAGCAATATTGTTCGAAACAAAATTTGTAACTACATTAAGTATCAGGTAAAAAAAACACAAAAAACCCAAATTTGAATAAAGTTAAATATAGTTTGGATTTCAAAAAATATCAACGTATATTTCAATTTTTTGTGACAACGTATTAAAATTTAGGTCCATAATGTGAACATTTCTCTTTTCCATCCTCTCTTCTCTCTCTCTCTCTCTCTCTCTCTCTCTCTCTCTCTCTCTCTCTCTCTCTCTCTCTCTCTCTCTCTCTCTCTCTCTCTCTCTCTCTCTCTCTCTCTCTCTCTCTCTACAAATAAGGAATAGTAAGTCAAAAGCAAAGGTAAGTTTAGGCTCTAGTATGAGGAATTTAAGTCGAAGATATATATATATATATATATATATAACTGATATATAAACCAAAGATATTAACTTTCTTACTGCCCTGCTGAAAGCGAATTTTCTTAAGAAAAGTACACGTGTGGAACTCGGGGAGTTACCGATAAAAGGAAAGCTTTTGTAAATAATATCTTTGCTGAATATATAATTAGTTTGAAGATATATTTACAAATATCTTAATTTTTTTAAAAATAAATAAATATATGAATCTAGCTTAGATATTATTTATTATAGTTATAGTAAAATATCAGTTGTTTTATATTAATTCGTAACGATCAGCTGATTTCACTTAACAGCTGATAGGCTATAATAAGTTTTAAGTTATGTTGTTGTTAAGAACTAGCAATACTAACAACAATTATTATAAACGTTTATATTAATTTCGAATGTATTATAAACGGTTACAACGTGCACATGTTCTTCAACTAAGGAAAAATATCGAATCCAAAGCAAAAACACGTGTTCATATAATACACGTGTTCTGTTATCGAAAAGGAGGAAGAAAAAGAAAGAGACAGAAATTAAGAGACAAATTTCGTTTTTTGTTCGTTCCATTTTCCCGTTCGGCATTCTTTTTTGTCTATTCACTCCTCTCGCCAAAGCTAACATTAAATGCTTCGCTTCAAAAGTAAAAATAATTTACTAACATTACCGTAAACGCTAAAATATCAACATAAAGAAATATTTCGTTGCATGGGAAAATATTCGGATTTTACAGAAAAACGTATTTTAATATAATTTTAAAAAAATAATAAAACCTTAACCTAAACGAAGGAATACGTCAATTATTGCTTATAAGAATCTGTTAAGTGTGTTAAGTTTTAAGTTAGGGATTTTTAAGGAAAACCAGTTGTTTTATAAATATGTGATCTGTCTTGGTATTTATAATTCAAGTCTATATGATATACTAAGTAATATTAAAATACTTTTCAAATGCTTTTGGACGTGAAACACAAATATTTTTAAAAGTATAAGTTATATATAAAATAACTATACTAATATAAAATATTTTTAATTTTAACAAATTGAAATTTGTCTTCTTTTTACTGGAATTCCTGTTCGGAACGCAATAATAATTACAAAATTTAATCTATTCCAAAATATTCTTCAGCAAATTTAAAAACATTCAATAGTTTAGTTTCATAAGTATTTAAGCGATACATCAAGTAAAAGTACTTTGATACACTATATAACATAACTCAATAAATCTTACTAAGGGAAGCTTACAGGAAAACTTCATAAACAAGCCTTCTGTCCAAAGTTTGAATCTCGGGGCTTTTTGGTTCCGATAAATTCTGAGCTTTACAAAGTTTTTACTTCAGCGCGTACTGAGTAAAATTTAGATTCTGCATATACTTATTTGTTTTAGTAGTTTTTAGTTGGAACGGATTTATTTAAAATATTTTTGCTATTTTTTCCTCGCTTATCAAGTATTGGGTCGGCGTTTCCTATTGGGGTAAATATAAGGCTTTCGTCTGCAATCTCAAACACACAAAATTGAGGTAAGCACAACACACACACACACACACACACACACACACACACACACACACACATATATATATATATATATATATATATATATATATATATATATATCATAACATACTATTTAAACTTAAATACACTGCTTGAAGACTATTCTTTGAATCTTCTTGCATTTCTTATAATAAATGATAAAACGTTAACGTTATTAAAAAATTAAAAAAAAAACTGTTTGCTAATTAACTTTATTAAATTGAAAAAAACATTACTAATAAAAACCTGTGGAAAACTGTATTTCTAATTACAAAAATTGTGATCGGTTTTTACAGTTTAAGTAAACATAATTATTTTAGATTTTTTTTGAATTTATTATTTAGGCGCATTAAACAAAACGGCATTGCCAAATCGTGTAAATTACCCAAAAATACATTTTAAACATATTTATTGTAATAGTTTTTTGATATTTCTGATTAAATAACATCTTGTAGAAACCTTTCTGCCAGTACAGAAATATATGAGTTTTTTAAGTTTAATGAGAATGGGACATTGTAAAAAAAATATTTTATTTATGCAACGTAAGAAATATTATAATTAACTCTAGAAAAAAAATTGTATTCGCCAACTAAGTGAGTGCCAATGTGAGTGACTAGTCGGAAAGTAAATATAAAGGTGTTATAAGAAAGTTAAGTACGGGGCGAGTTTTATATCCGCCATAAAAACAATTCAGTTCAGCTATAAAAAAACTTTCCCAGTTCATTTCACAAGAATAGGTACATATAGGCAGGTATTGTCACAGTGTTGCAATAAGGTGAAATAAAACATTTTATACATCCACCTCTCCTACGTTAAAACTTTACACGTTTTTATTGGTTAAGCTTGAGATATCAGCAAAGATAACTTTTCTTGTTACTAAAACGAGAATAAAACATTTGAGTGAGACAGTTAAATTTGTTTCAAATTTAAAAAAAACTGGATGAAATAACGAAACTCTGAAAATCCCATTTTTTATTTTATTTTAGTTATGTAATTATGACTGCCTTAAACTACGGACAAGCAGACATCGCATGTACAACGGAGACTAAACGATATGGCCAATTTCTTTGAAATTTTGCATGCACGTTTCATTGTACAGTACTATGAGACCATTTTTATTAATTTTAAAAATATTTTTGAATACTTTTTTTGCCACAAAATATTTGAAAAGCGGATTACATGAAAATAAGCTCCAATGATTTTTATACAATTGTAGCCCATAAGATCTCAAAAAAAAACCTGTGGGACTTGTTATGGCTCGAGAACTTTAAAAAATAACTGAAAAACGATAAAGAAATGTTTGTTACATTTACAATTTTATAATTCATTCAACATTTACAACGTAACATCGCTGAGCATGTTTTGTTTTATTCATATCATTAGGCTTTAAATTTTAAAAATCGAAACATTCTTTAGTTAAAAATTCTAAAACACTTTTAACCATTTTTTTGTTTTCAATATACGAAGATAAAGAAAGTATTTTGATCGTGAAAAAATGGATCGAGATTTTGGTAGATCTATCTGTTTCGAATTTCCCTGACGGAATTTGTTTGATGAACATCGCTGGAAATTTAAGCGAAATTGACTGACTAATGAAATTCAAACATTTCTTGTGTCATTTTTTCACAAGTGCCGGTGTAACAGGTTTTTCTTACCCCCAGGCAAAGTGTACCCCCCGGTACAAAAAGCCTAGGCGATTTGTACCCCCGGTAAGAAAAGCCTAGGCATAGTGTACCCCCGGTACAAAACGCCTAGTCCTTATGTACCGGGGGTAAAAAAACCCTGAAAATCAGGTTTAGAGTACCGGGGGTACACTGTGCCTAGGTTATTCTTACCCCCCGAGATCTACTACATATCGGCATATTAAAAAGTCAAAGGAGGGGTAAACTGTGCCTAGGTTTTTCTTACCCTCATGAGGTCTTCTATTTGTCGGCATATTAAAACGTCAAGGGGGTACACGGTGCCTAGGTTTTTCTTACCCCCCAAGGTACCTACAATATATCGGCATATTAAAACATCAAAGAGGGTACAATGTGCCTAGGTTTTTCTTACCCCCCATGAGGTCTACTATTTGTCGGCATATTAAAACGTCAAAGGGGGTACACGATGCCTAGGTTTTTCTTACCCTCCAAGGTATCTACAATATATCGGCATATTAAAACATCAAAGAGGGTACACTGTACCTAGGTTTTTCTTACCCCCCATGAGGTCTACTATTTGTCGGCATATTAAAACGTCAAAGGGGTACACGGTGCCTAGGTTTTTCTTACCCCCCAAGGTGTCTACAATATATCGGCATATTAAAACATCAAAGAGGGTACACTGTGCCTAGGTTTTTCTTACCCCCATGAGGTCTACTATTTGTCGGCATATTAAAACGTCAAAGGGGGTACACGGTGCCTTGGTTTTTCTTACCCTACAAAGTATCAACTATATATCGGCATATTAAAACATCGAAGAGGGTACACTGTGCCTAGGTTTTTCTTACCCCCCATGAGGTCTACTATTTGTCGGCATATTAAAACGTCAAAGGGGGTACACGGTGCCTTGGTTTTTCTTACCCTACAAAGTATCAACTATATATCGGCATATTAAAACATCGAAGAGGGTACACGGTGCCTAGGTTTTTCTTACCGCCATGAGGTCTACTATTGGTCGGCATATTAAATCTTCAAAGGGGGTACACGGTGCCTAGGTTTTTCTTACCCTCCAAGGTATCTACAATATATCGGCATATGAAAACATCAAAGAGGGTACACGGAGCCTAGGCTTTTCTTACCCCCCAAGATATCTACTGTATATCGGCATATTATAACATCAAAGGGGGTACACGGTGCCTAGGCTTTTCTTACCCCTCATGAGATCTACTATTTTTCGGCTTATTAAAACGTCAAAGGGGGTACACGGTGCCTAGGTTTTTCTTACCCTCCAAGGTATCTACAATATATCGGCATATGAAAACATCAAAGAGGGTACACGGAGCCTAGGCTTTTCTTACCCCCCAAGATATCTACTAGATATCGGCATATTAAAACGTCAAAGGGGGTACACGGTGCCTAGGCTTTTCTTACCCCTCATGAGATCTACTATTTGTCGACATATTAAAACGTCAAAGGGGGTACACGGTGCCTAGGTTTTTCTTACCCCCCAAGATATCTACTGTATATCGGCATATTATAACATCAAAGGGGGTACACGGTGCCTAGGCTTTTCTTACCCCTCATGAGATCTACTATTTGTCGGCATATTAGAACGTCAAAGTGGGTACACTGTGCCTAGGTATTTCTTACCCTCCCAGATATCTACTATATATTTGCATATTAGAACGTAAAAGGGGTTACACTAAAAGTCTTACCAACCCCCTCTTAGGTCTACTATGTAGCGGTAGATTAGAACGTGCCCTAAACTTAATCATATTATATTTCTGAAAGTTTGTGTGTTTGTTCGTTTGTTATTCAATCACGCGTTAACCACTCGACCAATTGAGATGAAATTTGGTAAGAAAATGGTTTAGGTACCTGAGATTAACCTATTCCCGTTTTTAAAAAGACCACTACACTACTTACCTAGACCATCTTAATTATTTAGTATTTAGTTTTGTGGTATGTGTTAACTGTAAAACGGTAACAGTTCAAACATTTATTACATATAAATGGTATTGGTAGGTGTGAATTTTAAATGATTAAATTATTTTAAATACCATTTTACTACTTACCTAGTCCAACGTAATTATTTAGCATTCATGTGTTAATTGTATAACATTGATGTTTTATACATTTATTATACATTCGTATGTGTGAATAATTAATGTATAAATTATACAAACGCATCATACTACTTACCCAGTCCTAATTAATTAATTATTATTGAAGTGTTAATTGTACGAAATGACGTTTTATACTTTTATTATATATTGGTAGGTGGGAATAATAAATGTTGGAATTATTTTAAACGCCATCATTGTACTTAGTTCATATTAATTATTTAGTATTCAAGTGTTAATTGTATAACTGTGTTGTTTTATACGTTTATCATATATTGGAAGATATTAATAATAAATGCTTAAATTATTTTAAAGGTCATCATAGTACTTACCCAGTCCAAATTAATTATTTATTATTCACGTGATAATTGTACAACAATGATGTTTTATACGTTTATTTTATATATTGGTAGGTGAGAATTATAAATGTTGGAATTATTTTAAACGCCATCATACTACTTACCCAGTCCAAATTAATTATTTATTATTCTAGTGATAATTGTACAACAATGACGTTTTATAAGTTTATTATGTATTGGTAGGTGGGAATAATAAATGTTAAAATTATTTTAAACGCCATCATAGTACTTACCCAGTCCAAATTAATTATTTATTATTCACGTGATAATTGTACAACAATGATGTTTTATACGTTTATTATATATTGGTAGGTGAGAATTATAAATGGTGGAATTATTTTAAACGCCATCATACTACTTACCCAGTCCAAATTAATTATTTATTATTCTAGTGATAATTGTACAACAATGACGTCTTATAAGTTTATTATGTATTGGTAGGTGGGAATAATAAATGTTTAAATTATTTTAAACGCTATCATAGTACTTACTTAGTTCATATTAATTATTTAGTATTCAAGTGTTAATTGTATAACTGTGACGTTTTATACGTTTATTATATATTGGAAGGTGTTAATAATAACTGTTTAAATTATTTTAAAAGCCATTATAGTACTTACCCAGTCCAAATTAATTATTTATTATTCTCGTGATAATTGTACAACAATGACGTTTTATAAGTTTATTATGTATTGGTAGGTGAGAATTATAAATATTGGAATTATTTTAAACGCCATCATACTACTTACCCAGTCCAAATTAATTATTTATTATTCTAGTGATAATTGTACAACAATGACGTCTTATAAGTTTATTATGTATTGGTAGGTGGGAATAATAAATGTTTAAATTATTTTAAACGCTATCATAGTACTTACTTAGTTCATATTAATTATTTAGTATTCAAGTGTTAATTGTATAACTGTGACGTTTTATACGTTTATTATATATTGGAAGGTGTTAATAATAACTGTTTAAATTATTTTAAAAGCCATTATAGTACTTACCCAGTCCAAATTAATTATTTATTATTCTCGTGATAATTGTACAACAATGACGTTTTATAAGTTTATTATGTATTGGTAGGTGAGAATTATAAATATTGGAATTATTTTAAACGCCATCATACTACTTATTTAGTATTCATTAGTCATTCAAATTACTTATTTATTATTCACGTGTTAATTGTACAACAATGATGTTTCATACGTTTATTATATAGTATATTGGTAGGTGTGGATTATAATTTTTGAATTATTTTAAACACCATAATTCTACGTAACTAGTAAAACCAAATTATTTGTTTTTAGTTTTGTGACAAGTGTTAATATTATAACAGTGACAATTTAATAATAACATTTCTAAAATATAATAATGCCCCGTATTAGAGTATCGAGTAGCAAAAATCTCTATGTCTTGTCCGAAAAACATATAATCATATATATAAATACATGGACAAATTACAGATTTTTTAGAATTACTTGCTCTTACTTGTTGCAGCTTCGCCCGCAAATTTAATGTCGGTAATAAAATTTATAGTCGATTTACAAAATCAATAATAGTTAATTTCACATAATATATTTCTTTGTAAAATATTATAAAAAAGAATAAAACAGCACTTTTATAAAATTAACAATTGAAATTTAAATAATTATGTTTGACTGGGTAAATAGTATGATGGCGGTTACAATATTTTACATATTTATTATTCATACTTACCAATATATAATAAACGTATAAAATGTCATTGTTATACAATTCAATATTGTATACTAAATAAATAAATTAGACTGGGTAAGAAGTATGATAGCGTTAAAATAATTTATTATTTACACTTATCAATATATAATAAAGTTACAAAATGTTACTGTTATACATTCAACACTTTCCACAAAACTAATTCTAAATAATTAAATTAGACTGGGTAAGTAGTACGAAGGCGTTTAAAATAGTTTAAACATTTATTTTTTTCTCCTCCTACGTAATATATAATAAACGTATATAACGCCACGGTAAAACAATTACACTTGATTATTAAATAATTAATTTGAACGAGGTAAGTAATATGATGGCGTTTAAAATAATTCTAACATTTATTATTCACACCTACCAATATATAACATCGTATAAAATGTCACTGTTAAAGAGTTATCACGAGAATATTTAATAATTAATTTAGGCTGGGTAAGTAGTACGATGGCCTTTAAATTAATTTAAACATTTATTATTCACACCTAAAAATATATAATAAATGTATAAAACGTCACTGTTATACAGTTATTACGTGAATTTTCAATAATTAATTTGGGCTGGGTAAGTACTATGATGGCGTTTAAAATAATTCAAACATTTATTATGCACACCTACCAATATATAAAAAAAGTATAAAACGCCACTGTTATACAATTAACACTTGAATACTAAATAAGTAATATGAGCTGAGTATGTACTATAATGGCGTTTAAAATAATTTTAACATTTATTATTCAACCTACCAATATATAATAAACGTATAAAACGTCACTGTTATACAGTTACCACGAGAACATTTAATAATTAATTAATTTAGGTTGGATAAGTAGTATGATGGTTTTAAAATAATTTAAACATTTATTATTCACACCTACAGATATGTAATAAAAGGATATAACGTCACTGGTATACAATTAACAATTGAATAATAATTAATTAATTTGGACTGGGTAAGTAATACGATAGCGCTTAAAATAATTTAAAAATTTATTATTCACACATACCAATATATAAAAACGTATAAAACGTTACTGTTATATTATAATCACGTGAATTTTTAATAAGTAATTTGGGCTGGGTAAGTACTATGATGGCGTTTAAAATAATTCAAACATTTATTACTTACACCTACCAATATATAAAAAACGTATAAAACGTCATTTTTGTACAATTAACACTTGATTGCGAAATAATTAATTTGGACTGGGTAAGTAGTATGATGGCCTTTAAAATAATTTAAACATTTATTATTCACACCTACCTATATATAATAAAAGGATATAACGTCACTGTTATACAATTAACAATTTAATACTAAATAATTTTATGGACTGGGTAAGTAGTATGATGCCTTTAAAATAACTTAAAAATTTACTATTCATACCTACCAATACCAATTATATATAATAAATGTATAAATTGTCACGGTTTTAGAGTTAACACATATCACAAAAACACATAGTAAATAATTAAGTTGGTCTATGAAAGTAGTGTAATTGCATTTAAAAAAAACGGAAAATGGCATGTTTATTTCTGGTACCTAAGCCATGTTTATACCAAATTTCATCTTAATTGGTCCAGTAGTTAAAGCGTAATTAAATAAGAAACAAACAAACCTCGTTACTCGTCTGGTCAAACAAACACACAAACTATCAAAATATATGATTAAGACACGTTTTAATTTGCCGCTATATAGTAGATCTCATGGGAGGGGGTAAGAAAAACCTAGGCACCGTGTACCCCCTTTGACGTTTTAATATGCCGACATATAGTAGATACCTTGGGGGTAAGAAAAACCTGGGCATAGTGTACCCCCTTTGACGTTTTAATATGCCGACATATAGTAGATACCTTGGGGGTGAGAAAAACCTAGGCACCGTGTACCCCCTTTGACGTTTTAATATGCCAACATATAGTAGATACCTTGGAGGGTAAGAAAAACCTAGGCACCGTGTACCCCCTTTGACGTTTTAATATGCCGATATATAGTAGATCTCTTGGGGGGTAAGAAAAACCTAGGTACAGTGTACCCCCTTTGACGTTTTAATATGCCGACAAATAGTAGACCTCATGGGAGGGGGGGTAAGAAAAACCTAGGCACAGTGTTCACCCTTTGACGTTTTAATATGCCGACAAATAGTAGATCTCTTGGGGGGTAAGAAAAACCTGGGCACAGTGTACCCTCTTTGTCGTTTTAATATGCCGACATATAGTAGATACCTTGGAGGGTAAGAAAAACCTAGGCACCGTGTACCCCCTTTGACGTTTTAATATGCCGATATATAGTAGATCTCTTGGGGGGTAAGAAAAACCTAGGCACAGTGTACCCCCTTTGACGTTTTAATATGCCGACAAATAGTAGACCTTATGGGAAGTAAGAAAAACCTAGGCACCGTGTACCCCCTTTGACGTTTTAATATGCTGACAAATAGTAGATCTCATGGGGGGTAAGGAAAACCTAGGCACTGTGTACCCCCTTTGACGTTTTAATATGCCGACAAATAGTAGATCTCATAGGGGGTATGAAAAACATAGGCACAGTTTACCCCCCTTTGACGTTTTAATATGCCGACAAATAGAAGACCTCATGAGGGTAAGAAAAACCTAGGCACAGTTTACCCCTCCTTTGACTTTTTAATATGCCGATATGTAGTAGATCTCTGGGGGTAAGAATATCCTAGGCACAGTGTACCCCCGGTACTCTAAACCTGATTTTCAGGGTTTTTTTACCCCCGGTACATAAGGACTAGGCGTTTTGTACCTCGGGTACACTATGCCTAGGCTTTTCTTACCGGGGGTACAATTCGCCTAGGCGTTTTGTACCGTGGGGTGTACACTTTGCCTGGGGGTAAAGTTTGCCTGTGACACCGGCTGTGTGAGAATGGTGAGGAAGACTGATGCATATTCTTCTTGGCTGCCGGTATCCAGTCCTGCATAGAGACATTCTTAGAACGAAGGTGACAGGAGTAGAAGAGATTTTAAAGGGGACGAAGTTCTGGACTCTCGCTTTCCTTGCCTACCATGGACACCGGGCCATCGGCTATACCTGAAGCCGGAAGCCCGTAGAAAGAAGTAAGAAGTAAGTTGTGTCATTTTTTTAATTAGAAAAACTTGTTTTTTTGGAAAAAAGCTGTTAAAAATCCATTTTCTTCAAAAATTATTCCTGACGATTTTTTAGAAATATAGTCCATAAACATAAAAACTAAAATTAAGGATCACAATATCCCGTAAAATTTGGGCTAGAGAAATAAGTTTAAAAAAACAAATACAAAATTGCTCGTTTCTCGAAGTTGTTTCACAAGGTTTTGCTCAAATTTCGGTTATATATGAAGATTCTTATCTCGTAATTCTAATAAATTGGATACATATAAAAAAATATGTAAGTGTGTTTTTTGAGTTATTTATTTTACTTCAAATTAATTTCAGTTATGATTTTCATAAATGTCCAAATAAGCAAAATCGGTTGAAATAGTTTTAATAGATTAGACCGATTTTCAATTTTTTTTATCGCCAACTTCTGAAACTCTTTTTTTTATTGAATTGAATGTGAGAAAGGTATGAGTATTAATATTATATTTGTTGATGTTAAATTAAAATGTGTTTAATCATTTTTATAAATACTAATTACGTCATCGACGATAGATGTAATATTCGTATTTTCTAGCGTTTTGTCCAAATCTCGTTTAATAATGCTTTGTAAAAAAGGTTCAGTTCTTGAATTTTATTTCCTACTATAAAAGAAAAAATATATTTGAAAATATCTGTAGTTATACAATTGAGTCTTGGATTTTAACTTGGTGTCCTGAAAAAAAGTAAAATTAAAAAAATACATTTTTCTAAATCCTCTTTTAATTTACAGATTAAAATTGCGAATTTTTTTATCAAATTTGTTTCCATCTTACTTTGTGAGTTCGCGTCAGATATCATAGAAAAATAAGTTTTTAAATTAGTTTCTTAAAGTCCCAAATTGGCTGTTCTAATGGAAAACCAAACTACAATAAACAATCCAGCCTATACGACGTACAAAGTGCGAAAACAGAATAACTCGGCTTTGTTCCAGCCATTCTTTTGTCACTGACTTGACAAACAGACAATGTTATTGTGTAATAAAATAGATATTAAATCAATTTTTTTTAACTAAAAGGAATAAGGTTAATTTGTTTTCGTTCATGTTAAATGATAAGATAAACTTTAACTGACTGTAACGGATGTCACACAAATTTCACCGAAACACACTGTGATGTCTCAATTCTTATAAACATTTCTACTAAACATTCACAATTACGATATTAAATAAAATTAGGTGAATTGGCTTAATCGTTGCAACGATACAATCTGAAAAAAAGTTATTATTGCAATGGACATGACAGGTGTGATCGTAGATAGAATAAGTACAATATTCCCAAGGAACACTTTTTTACGAAATTAAAAATAATTTCTACATTATTATTTTTACTTAATTTATTTTCAAGTTAATTGCAAATAATAATAAATAATAGTAAGTCTATATAGAAACTTTATTTACACAAGAATATTACACTTAGTTTTAATATAAATGGAAATTAAACAACTTAAAAGATTAATTGCATAACGTGTACTAAAACTAATTGAACAGAAGTTGTTAAACAAGCCTGAATTAACATCTCATTATTAACAGCTGACGCTGTAAGAGCACCAAAGCAAATCTTCAAAAGAGAGAGGAATGTGGAAAACTGTTTTTTGTTGTTGTTGTTAATGAATAATACGGAAATACATGAGTGAATGATAGATGAAACATAAAATTAAAAAAGAAATATTATTTTTTCATCGTGTTGGCTGAAGAATGTTCATGTGTTCATAAGAGAATGGCTGCTCACTGTTCTATTTTCTAGCCTCCATTTGATTAAGGTAAGTGGAGAACAGTTATCAGAAAAGTGGGCGGAAATGGAATGATTTAGTCAATCCGTAAAGATATCCTTGCCGCCTGTATATCTCTCAGCGGATATAACTTATGGACGTCTTGTAGCTCGAGTGTTATACGTCAAAGGATCTGAAATACGGAAACCATAATTTGTACTGCAGTCAGTCTTCTTATTTAAATGCTGTACTAATTTAAAAATAATATTTTGTTACATATTTTACAAATAAATAAGTCAATATTAATTTTGTGAGTACTACAAATTGTTATTAAACATTCAATAATCCCTGTAAGCAGCTATATCGCTGACTTTATGGAAGCAAATTTCTAGAAATAATTATATATCTTACACAATTTGTATAAGTTAATATACATATAACTTTCGAACCAAACTGAAAATCTAAAATACTAGTTTATGCATATTTTCAAAAAAGTTATAGATAAGAAGTTATTAATTGTTTTACAAATTTATAATGGGCTGTCATTTTGAAACTGATTTCGCTAATTAACGAACACAAGCTGCGATCAAGTTTTATCAAAATCAGCATAAAGAGAGTAGCATTTTAAGTTTTTTGAATTACACCAAAAATACGAGAAAAATTTTGACTATAGTAGGGTTAATTTGTGTAATATTTTCATTGGAAGTTTAAAAAACTTTATTTCTAATTTTAGCAGGTCAATAACAACGGTAAATTTGTTTTTTAAAGTCTAATACTAAAAAGTTTTTGAATATTTAAGATTATGAATGACTGTAACTTTGTAACAGTTAAACGGATTTTGCTAAACAAATTTGCACCAGCTATTAACAAAATCAAATTTTAGTGCAAGCTTGAATCGTATAAAAATAATCAATGAAATTTTAAAACTTACCATTCTATTTATGCACATTTAAAATTTGATACAATGGTAAAATCATTATTTTTTACTAAAGTTTTAACTGAAGTCAAAACGTTATTGAATAAAGAGAAATGAAGTAAATGTTACTCTGTTGAAATTGTTTAAAGGTCGCAAATTTACAGCCGCAAGCGTATCGAACAGTCAGTTAAGGTTAAGACCAAGAGAGAAAGTTCAAGGATTTTCTTTAGAGAATATTTACAATACGCCCAAAAGTAAGTTTTTAAGCCCATTGTATTGTACAACCTAATAATGCCTCCCTTTCTGTCTTACAACAGTTTTGTGGTTCTCTGTAGAGCCCAGTTGTGTGTGCATTCATTGTACTCTTTGATGTTTGAGTAAATAATCCAATTCATTGTTAACTCCGGTTACTTCCCCCAAAGACTAACATCTTGTACAACAAAAGACATCTCAACAAAAGAATTTTCATTAAGCCTCTTCCTCGTCAACTCCTGACAGCCTCTGGAAGTGTCCCTTCAAAGTTAAACTATGCAAATAATGTTGTACAGTCCTTCAATAATGAAACAGGGAGATGAAGGGATTTAAGATTTCACTTTTAGAATTCACTTTATAGTCTGAAAGTCTCTATACGCTCTGTAGAGAGTGGAGAAAGTTATGTTTATCTTGAAAATTATTAGTCGATAATGTGATATATGTAAACTTAACGCAATATATGTAATACAGAGTATATTGGTATTTTATACAATGTATATAACTTTTAATAGTTTCGTTCTGTTTGAAGCGTTCGTTAGGCTTTTTTCGGACGTGTCCTAAGTGGTAAAACTAAAAACACTGGCAATTCTGCTGCACCTCAAAGTGTTGCCGTAAGTTTTTCCATGCCTTATCGCTGAATCCTTGACATATTAGTCTAACTGGCATAAAATATGAACGTTAAAGAAAGAAAAAACGGAAAAAATCTAGTTTTTGTTTCAAAACATAAGTTTTATTGTCGATAATTAAGAGGCTGTGAGCAGATTTTGAAAAAATACTAAATTTCTGAAATTTCTTTAAAGAAAATATAGCCTATTTTATTACTATAAGAGGTTTTAGTGCTAAAATGGTTTAAAATACATTTTTGTGGTAATTTAATAATTCTAAAATGTAAGTAAATTAGAACAATAAAATTTAATTCATACAAATTGATCAATTAGTTTAGTCTGTATTACGAATGAAGAGGCTTTAAGACAAAGTGCGTTTTTGTACTGACAAATTGTCAACGTAAAAATACTTACAGAAAACTCAGTATAAAACCTATTTTATAAACAACTTTTCAATAAATACATTCTGTTTGTCGGTGACGTGGGCTTATTAAGGCAAACTTTTCATTCCTATAAATCTAAATATTTAGATGTTGATGCGTTTTCGCCATTAGAGTTTCAACACATGGGTTTTAGTTAAATCAACGGAGAAAAGGGATGGACAGCCCATTCAGAAATAGGACATTAACATTTAAATGAAGACAGTTGCACACAGAGGGAAGGGAGTGTATGTCTAGGAGCAGAATGAGCCTTCAGTTAAACTGATGTAAATGTAATCTGAAACTGTCAGCCACGAGGCGTGGCTACCCAAAGTCAACTTTATTTCCATATAAGTCTACTTGGCGTCATGGTGTGGCTAATTAATTAAATATCGTAAATAAATTAAACTGCACGCAGCTGTCTTGTCATTCTTCAAAAAAGGATTTACTATTAAATTTTCAAAGTAAAAAAAATTTTGCTACATGTACAGTGACAAAGAACACATGGAAAACGACAACTAGTTTGGAAATCGATGGTTCCAGATTTTATGCTAGCTGCTCTAATAGACAATTAGACTTGATCGCAGTAACTGAGCAAAATATTACGATCTGGAAAACTAATCTGTATATTCATTTTTAAAGATAGAGTAATTATAGTTGTAAGTGTGTGTGTGTGTGTGTGTGTGTGTGTGTGTGTGTGTGTGTGTGTGTGTGTGTGTGTGTGTGTGTGTGTGTGTGTGTGTGTGTGTGTGTGTGTGTGTGTGTGTGTGTGCACTATCGCTCAATGTTGGATACTAAGCGAATTACCGATTTCGCTGAAATAGTTAAAGTAGGCCTAATATATTTTTTTGGAAAAATATTGTTTATTTCAATTTCAAGAATCATATGTAGAATCAATATCAAGAATGAAATATATTAATATAGTAGTATAGTAATCAAATTTTAATCAAACTATTAGTTCTAGAGGTCCACGACAGCGCTCGTAACCTTTTCCGCCAATTTAACAGGTAACCGTAATATTTACAAAAAAATCTTACAGGACCAACTTTAATAAAAATTGTATAAGCCTACTCTTTCTTCATGACGCTGTCAAAATTATAACAGATCTTGCAAATCAGCCAGTATTACAGGAAATAACCAGCAGATATACTCTAAAAGTTAACTATATTCAAAGTTAACTTAGAATTTCAAAACAATCTTTTGAATTGCGATCGTTAATACAATGCGTTTGGCCAAAACTGTATAACAAACAAACAAATAAAAACATAAATCAAACGCCAAACGGTCGAGTTGAAACAGAGATCTCGCGGTCAAAACTGTAAATCAATAACTTCCAATTTTACCAATAAATTTGGTTGGACAGCTATTGACGAAAACCCGGAAAATCGACATAATTGTTTTCTGAAAATCAGTTTAGTTGAGTGGAAGAAAATACCATTAAATCCGAAACAAAAAATAAATCCTGACCGCCGTGGCAGAAATTTCCGATTTTATGTCGAACGGTAATTTTGTTTTATATTTTGTCTACTGATTTTAATGTTGCACTTTGTAAAGCTGATCATAGGAAATTACCCAATTTATTAGTTTTTCATTAATGATTTCTCATGGTTTGTTGGTAGTTCTTTGAATTTTTTTAGAAATTGTGAATTTTGTTTTCTGTTGGGAGTTTTATTTGTGCCTTTGTTAAACAATTTTCTTGAATGTAAAAAAAAACATTGTGCAGTGTTATTGCAGAATTTATTCATCGTAATATCGTAGATATAGCATTGAGAAACGGATAAAATCGGAATCACATCCTGGCCATTGCAACTGCAGTAAATCACCTCAAGTTAAGGTTATTTGCAAGTTACGTGCTTTAGATATATCGAAGAGGTTGTAACATTAAGATTGTACAAGCCATTAAGGAGTTAATGAAGGCGTAATCAAGTTCACTTAAGGAAACAAGTATTAACGAGTTATTCCCCGTACATTATACCTGAACAATTTTTCCAATTCATTGGTAGCCTACAAGAAAATAAATATCTATAATGTCTCGCTTGCAAATAACAGCGTAAAAACATCTGTCTAGTTTCTTTTTTTTTTTGTTCAGCCAACAAAATGTTTTTTTTTTTTCTGGCTTCATCCAAAAGAAGTTTTTTTCTTTAACGCTTAGCTTTATGCCAGATAAATTAATGGAAACGAGAGATCAACCTTAACGGAAAGAATAAAGTAACTGCAATTTCGAACCTACGGCTTTGAGATGAGCAAATTCAGAGACGCAGGAAACTAACTTAGGCCTATGACAGACAGTAGCCATTTTGAGCGCCCCAAAACCATCTTATAAAATAAAATAATAAATACGCTTATGAAAGTATTGATCTTTCGTATTAAATGTGTTGTTTCTTTTAAAAAAAACTTATAGTTGATACAGCAATTGATTTAGGTCGAATGATCACCAAATGTTGAGCGGAGGTGCGCTGAACTGAGCTGAGCGAAACGGAATGAAGAAGAACGGCAACCGGAAGCGGAATTCAGTCATTTAAAAAAAAAAAGTTTATATTTTTGAAATCTAAATATTTAGGCCTACTGAAACGGATTTTAAGAAACTCCTATGTTAAAAAAACCTGGTAATGGTAGTATAGGTAACGAGAAATAATAATTTTGGAGACGTAGTGGGGGAAAGCGGAGTCAGCTTTAAAACCAACCTAGACATAGTCGAACCCAAGCGACACCGTTTGACTCCGCTCAGCTCCGTTACGCTTTCAGTGGCCGCACTTACATTAGGTTTTGATTGCTTAGTCCACTCCGTTCAGCGTAAATCCACTCCGCATTTGATGGCGACTCGGACTTACACTATATAGGCCTACATAGAAAGTCCGTCAAAATATAAAATACAAAATCTAAAGATTTAATTTTAACTGTAGCATAAATTTGTGTGAAAAAGTGAAATGATGTAAGATAATGTTTAGAATTTTATCTTTAATAAATTATTTTATTATTCCTTGCAGGCAGGGTGCAGACTAGCTGCACCTATTGAAAGGATTTAGACGTCCCTCACGGTACCCGAGTCTAACACACTTACAGCACTACACTTACGACTTTAACACGTTACACTTTCATTTAGGGAGGCGATAATAGCTCCCTTAAAATGCTTTTCGCCCTAAAATTAAAAAATAAAATAAAAATACTATTACTGACACTATGCTCATGGACAAAACAGCCAAAACAATAACCAAGGACAAGAAACAACGGTTCCAAGGCAAAGTCAAATTCAAGCGAACGATCCAAATCTCTGACGAAGAAAGAAAAGCAAGATCACAACGAATGAAGCAATACTGGGCTACGACGAAGGCACAGAACATTAAAAAGTGATTGATTTGGTGTACCCCAAAGTTGGGTGTAACAAATAAAGAAGAAGAAAAATACTATTTCCGACTAACCTTTCCTTTACTTAGGCCTATATTTTTGCATTGTGTTATACTTCACACCTGTGTGACCACTGAAACGTCAGTCACTTCCTGACTAAAGATTCCGTTTGTGAGTCAAATATAATGTTAATAGCTTGTAATAATACATACAGCAATCAGTGATATACAACAGAGAGTAGTGTAGGCTTTTACATATGAGGCTCTTACATTGTAATTTCATCTGTGATTGTAACAGCTGACTTTGCTTTAACCTATCTATTTAATCTATTGCTTTAACGTCTACCTAAAACTGGTTGCAAGCATTATTGTAGAATTAATACAACTAGTCACTTTACTGACTCAAACTTTACTGTGTATTTGTATTCAAACTTTAAATTAGTTTACTTATTTTTCTTCACAGTCAGCAAACCAGAAGAAATATTTAACGAACGGCGTAAATACGCTCTGCATTCATTTAAATTATTTAAAAATGAAGTTTTTATGCACAGATAAAACAAGAATCTGTTGAAATATTTTCAGTTTGTAAATTGCCTGCATTTATTAAAATGATGTTTCATATTTGAAAAAAACTTTGAAGGTTAATTTTCTGTTTTACTTACATTGTGTTTTAAATAAAATAAAATATTGGCACAGGTTTCAAATATTCTATACATGTAGAAAATTTAAACAAAAATGGTTTAATCGATTTTTTTTAAAGTACTTACTTTTTTATATTTTACCGATTTTGATAACATCTGATTTTGATAAATAAAAGATCTTTTATTTGAAAACTGTTTGATAGTTTTTTAATATAAAATCATTTTACATAAAAAGCGAAAATTTTTCCTGCAAAATTATTAGACATAGGTAGATTCGTTTAGTTTCTCTTTTACGTGAATGCGCGCGCACACTATTTACTGAAAAACATTCGCCACTGATATATTTTTATAAAATCTCCACTGCAACGTTTTGTTCTTCCGCAAACGTTATACTGAAAGAAAATCTGACTAATTTTTAAAAAATAAATTCGTCTGTTTAAACTTTTAACTTTATTAAATGCAATAAAAAGGGATTTTCCATAACATTAAACATGATTACAATTGTATTACGGTTTCAGTTCTATGTTTTACTGCCTTGCGCATAATCCTTAAGTGCTTTATAGGCGTTTAGATGGAGTATCTGAGGTTTGTCAAATTTTTAGAAAGTTTGTAGCGAAATATTGAGACTTTCTCAATAGCCCTGTAGTGAAAACGTAATGAGAACGGCGATAAAGAGAGTTTAGTCAGAGTGAAAAAATTATTTCTTTTGGAACAATTTTCCTCCATGACACAATAATTTGTGAGCTAAATTTTTAAATATAAATACAGAGAATATAAAACTCACTGTGTTACGTTTATTTTCAATTGCATTATTTTATAGTGTTTAATTAATTATTAGAAAGAATATTAAGATATATGTCAGAGAAAAAAGTAGTACTGTTTGTGAAGTCCAGGTAGCGTGGTTGAAGCATAAGAAAGAAGAACTAACTAATCACGAATTTATTATGTGGTAGAATAGAAGGAAAATGCGGATATGGAAGGCCGAAAAAGATGTGGATACAGAATATGAAGGGTTTTGTGCGGTGGAAAATGGGGAAAAGTGCAGTTTAGGCAGGAATGATGGGTTGCGAGGAAGGTTAAACCCCACCAAGGGCTCTAGTAACAAGGGAAACAAAATGTAAAAGATTAAATATAATATATAATATAATATAGTATAATTTATATAATATAATATAAAAGATAAATATTTTTTTCAAAATAATTTCTAATTATTTGACTTCAATTTATTACCTTATTTTAATTGCTAAAATCTCAATACTTTCTAAAATATTCGTTTTTTTAATCATTCGATTGTTAGAAGCGGTATCATCCACTAAGTTAACGTAAATATCTTACCACTTAATATTTTTGTCTGTTATTCCACACAGCTAAGAATTTGTTGTAAATAAAATCAAAGTTATATCAATAAATAGTTACGGGAAACAAAATTTTCGGTTCATTTGATTCAGTTTTATTTTTTTAGCACTCACAAAAATCTGTTTATTTGTTACAAAAACTTGTTACAAAACAAATGGTACATTGTCATAATTAACTTTAATACAAGCATTTTGCATTTTTATATTTCATTAATTTCCTATAAGGTTAGGTTTATTCCCGAATTTTCGAAACACTTGATAATCATTTTCAGTAGTACTAGTAAAATTTTGTAAATTCGTTTTCATGAAGTCCACCAGGATTATTGTTAAATGTTTTTTATTTATCCACGAAACAGAACTACTGGACTGCATCGCATTAAAAATATGTCGCCACAAAGGCTGGGAATTGTTTTGTTTTGTAAAAATATCGCCGTGTTTATCACACACGATGTAACACACGGCCAGCCGTACTGATGTGTTAAATCATTGTGAAATATCTGTCACATATGAAAAGTAGGTTACATTCAATTTCCAACAGGCCTACGGATAGAAAAACATAACACATGTTTGTGTCTGTGCACATCACGGAGAACTGAACGAATTGATCGAATGCAATGTATTTTATTATTATTATTGAATGGCCAATATTTTTAAATAAATGAACGAAATATGTTTGGTAATGAACTTGTCTAAGTAACAAAAACAATTTTCGGTGTTAAAAATTTTATTTATGTGATGTTATTGTTTCTTTTTGAAAATTAATCAGTGTTGTTAAATCATATGCTTTAAATTTGAATAGGATTAGGATCAAAATTATAATCCTATATAATTTGCAACCATTGCATACATGTACTATACTTTGGCTTTCGTAAGAAATTTGTGGGCATATTATTTTTATTTTGTATACATACTTAAAATATCGATAAACAATAAAGTAATGTTATAAAGTTTCTGACAGTTTTTAAAATTTCAGTTATTCTCTCTCTCTCTCTCTCTCTCTCTCTCTCTCTCTCTCTCTCTCTCTGTTGATTGATTGAGAGAGAACAACATGTTCTGATTGATTATCAACGTCGTATGTTAGCAATGTATACACTTAGAAATGATTTTCCTGCAGTTTCCTCTTCCTTCCAGCATAACCTACACACGGTTTCTCCGTGGTGTATTCCTATCCTGATTGTGTTAACCTTCACACAACAGCGCCCTATAATGAGTTTCGCGGTTTTCCTAAGTTGCCTTTTGCCCAAGACCTTAAAGGTTCTGGCTGACAACTTTCCAGTCTTGGAGTGCAGTCGGCTTTATCATTGCAATCCAATTGTGTTTTCATACCCAAGGATTTATCCTTGGGAGGTCTTCTTCTAGGTTTAATAGTAAAAATGCTTTGTCTCTAATAAGCAATATGAAGGTTGTGTGGAAGGTGAAAATTAAAAATTTGGCAAGAGAAGTGCACATGTTAAAATGGAAATGGGTTGGACTCGTAGCAAGAGTTCAAGATCACCAATGGCAAAATTAACTACAGAATGGATTCACAGGGATAAGTAGAGGAAGAAAGGAAGACCTCGATGAAGGGATAAAATAAAGGAGAAAGTAAGTGATGAAGAAGAGTGTTGTAGTCCGGAGTTACAAAACACTATATAAATTTTAATTTTTTTGTTTTTTTTCAAAAAACCAAAAAGGTTCAGTTTATTTATTATATTATATATATATATTATATATATATATATATATATACATATATATTATTTCTCTATTTTTTAGTTTTCTATTTTGTATTTAGGTTTGGTACCATTGGAAGCCATTGCTTCATTCATTTAACACTTATCCCAACTCAGTTTACATCCGTAAGCTAACGTAACACATTGATTTACATATTGTTTATATACACAAAATGTTATATTTACAACTTTCACATATTGAGATTTTGATTGTTTACAATATATATATATATATATATATATATATATATATATATATATATATATATATATATGTATATATCACTAAATAACTTATAAGTCGATATGTCAAAAAATCGGTGATTTGGTCAATGTGCGGTTATAATCCGGTGATCCACGTGTTTGGTTTTAAGTCGGGCGGCCACCAAAAAGATTTATATAATAAGAACAACCTAACCTGTTGTTTTATTATAAGTGCGGCCACTGAAAGCGTAACGTAGCAAGGCGAAATCAAGCGGCGTCTTTCTATGATCGGTTTCAAAGCTGACTCCGCTTCCCCCATCACCCTGACTACGTTTCCAAACTTATTATTTCTCGTTACCTCCTCGCAGGGGGTTGCAGACTAGCTGCACCTATTGAGAGGATTTAGGCGTCCCTCGCGATATCCGAGTCTAACAAACACTTACACTTACAACACTACACTTACTAATTTAACACTTTACACTCACACTTATATTCAGGGTGGCGATAATAAACTCAATGTGCTTTTCGGCTTAAAATAAAAAAAAAAAACATTCTCGTTACCTAGGTTACCGTTGCCTAGGTTATGGTTTTTAAACGTAGTAGTTCCCTAAAATCGGTTACAATATACCTAAATTATTAGATTTAAAGATAGAATCTGACAACTCCGTTTCCGGTTCCTCTCCGCTCGGTTCTGCTCAACGCAGTTATGCTCATTTGGTGGCCTTTTACTGTTAACAAGCACCTACAATGTTCGTCCTGGCGGAGATACAATACAGGATTCTGTTGCTTCGCTTTCAAATGCCAAAGATAATTTTAAAGATATTCGGTGTAGATACCGGAAATATCGAAATTTGTTCCACTAATAGAAGCGCGTCGGTTTTGGTCTATAAAGAGGGGTAAAGGTTACTTATTCGACAAGAGGTCTTAGTTCCGTGATGTGTTCACGTCTCAAGATTGTAGAGCGACCTAGGAGATATAGAAAATAGGTGTTGCAACGCAGACAGTCCACGGAATTGAAAGCACAAAAGAACGGCCGCAAGCCACGTCTGAAGAACAAGTGAGATCGAAGGCTGGCGCGGGGACAGCCTGGTTAACCAGCCCCTAAGCGTGGATTCTGTAAAGTTTAGGTTTAATCGTCTCCAACGTTTGCAAAATATATGATGTTGCAGCGACCATCAACAGTACATTCCTATTGGTTGGTGTGGTTGGCGGTAGAGACCATTCAATGCTTGAAAATTTATTAGGTAAAATACTTGTATCGAACATACAATATGGAATATTTAAAAGTTATTAGAGTGATTTACATAACAAAACTATTTTATGATAATAACAGTAAATATGTCAAAATACTTCCATAACTATTAATTTATGGGCTAAATAACATTTAAAACAACACAAGACAAACAATGTAACACTTTTCTAAACAAGCGCGTGACTTGTTCAAGTCAGCTGTGGCGCTCACAATCAGTCCTTTATCACTTGTTTTTCTGTTTTAATACAAGAACCGATAAAATCTCGTTACTAATAGACTGAAGCTAAGTAAAAGAGCTAATATTGGACAGGTCGTGAGACAAAGTTTATCGGAAAGGTATTCCCACGTTCAACCCACCACCCCAGTACATTTAAACTTGCAACGATTGAAAAGAGCAAATCTTTGAAAGGACTTTAGAATTCAATTACTTATTAAAGTTGAATAATAACGAATAAAGTTTGTCGTTTTTTTCTCATTTTGTAGTTGCTGTATTTTATTTTTTTGAAGCAAAAATCACAATTAATTATTCCTAGTAAATCATCACAACCTACTTAAGAAATTATTTTTTTATAATGTTTCTATAATTGGACTAAAACTTATAAAAACCTGCACAAACACAGGTTATAATGAACTTCATATTTGTGTATTCCGACTGTTATAACTTACATACTTTGCAAAGGTCCTCCTCGACATTTAGATAGCAATTAAATATGAACTACACAAAAAGTGACACTTCTAAAAGAACAAATATGTCTTTAATGTTCACCTTTATTAACTGAAAGCTTTTTAAAAAAGATGAGAAGTTCTCAGTCGCACTCTATGCCGGAGATGTTTTCAAAGAATTATGTTAATGTTGTCTAAGATATTCCGTAATACTTCAAAAGTATGCAGATGTTGTCCTGAATAAGCAGTCGCAGGATCGGATTTCATAAATTGACTCCATCTTTGGAAAATGTGTTTTGAATTATAAATTTGCAAAAGCGCGAACGACACCTTCCTAACGGGATTAATGGTTTTCTTTTTTAATTAAAAGAAACGCGGTGGTTTTATGTGTTGAAAAATCAAATCAACAAGTAACTTTCTTTTAAACACATTGGTTTTGTAAATTAATTTACAATATAATTACGAGAACTTGTTTAGTTATGGTAATAACAAAGTATTGAATGTGGTATCAATTATTTTTAATAAAATGAAAAAGTATGTGTCACTGAAACCTATAAAGACTATATGGAAGCCTTTAGAATTAAGCGTTTTTTAAATACACTACGTCTTCTTAAAAAGGTCTTGCATGTTTACACAAGTAAAACAAAGTCAGGACACGCAGCACTTTCGCTGACACGATAGAAGCAAATTTCCAACAATCTTTATTTTCGTTTCACATATTTTCAATATATGCTTTAACCATCATAATCAACATTCAAATTGTACAAATAAGCACTTTAAGAAAGTGAGCCCTGACCACCGTTATCCTATAATGATTGTTACTTTTCCCTGTGGCGTTGTGGAGGGAGATGGGATTTATCCATTGTAAGTAAACCTTAAAAATACTTATAAACATTACACTTACACAAACATTTAAAACTTCTATACATTTTATAACATACACTTAATCTAGGCCCACTTACTCGACGCGTACTGATTATGTTGTTTGCTAGTACGCATGCGTGGTGGGCAAACATATTAAGCTATACATTACCTATAAATGTAAAATATAAAAAAATGCCAGCTTTCAATGTTATGTAATAAGTGCGTACGTTTTACTACATTGTGTGGATGTACAACGGAAAAATCCCAGTACACTTAATAATGGCTGAATAGCCGAAACGACAATAGGAGAAAAAGTAATAATCTAGACTATAGAGTAAAGTGATGATAAGTCGATTTAATTTAATTTAAGTGTCAATAGTGTATTAACGTTCTTACAATAAAGATTTACAGTGCTATTTTTAGTAAATTTTCTTAGAAAAATGAAAAATTTTATTTTTAAACTACCTGACATTTTTTGCGTTTCATAACCACTCTATACCACACAAATTTTCTATTACAGAAATGTCTAAGGAATATAGAAAAAGAAAATTTGTTATTGTATATGTAACTAACAACATCTGTTTTTAATTTAAATCGACGAGCGTTACGCAAATCTATCGGACATAATTACTAAACCAGAATCGTAAACAAACGTCAAAACGCACAGACGAGCGCAGTAAGAGAAAGATGGAACCGACGCCAGAGCGACGGCAACGTTTGTGTATAAATTAATCAAATTCAGTCCTTTCATAATTAATTGCCGCTATTTGGGTCTACAAACCGCAGTGTGAATTATCTAACTGGGTAATATAAACACAGGCTAATTGAGGCTTCAGTAATTACAGTCTGGCTTTGGTATAAATATTTCTGTCGTTTAAAACATTTTATTTGAAAATATTATTTTATTTCACACTTAGAAAAAAAGATAATAATATTTTCATGTTTGTTCAATAACTCTAAGTTATTGTCTATCTTATCTCATCTTATCTAATCTAATCTAATCTATCTATCTAATCTAATTCATATTATATTTCTGAAAGTTTGTGTGTTTGTTTGTTTGTTTGTTTGTTATTCAATCACGCTTTAACCACTGGACCAATTGAGATTAAATTCGGTACGTATATGGTTTAAGTATCAGAGATACATATAGGCCTATTCCAGTTTTACAAAATGTCATTATACTACTTACCCAGCCCAAAATAATTATCAGTTTTTAGTTTTTTGTCATGTTTTAATTGTAGTTATTTACTGGACATGTGATTTAGTTACCTGAGATGAACATAGATTCAATCCTATTTTAATAATCTTAATCTGTGTTTTATTTATTGCAAAATTATTGTTTTTAATGTAAAATTTTCATATTTTAGTTGAAATTTTTTTCAAAACTGACTTTAATTTGTTACTTTGTGTTGAATTTTCAATATTAAATGTAAAAAAATCCCTACACAGAGTGCCAATTGTAAGGTAGTATATATATTTGTATAATTACATTACATGACAAAATAGTAAATATGCAGTGTAGCATAACCTATGTTTTTCGATATTTTTGTTACTAAAATGCTTTACTATGTGCCCAAGAGCAAGAATCCAAAATATGAAAGGACGAGAAGTACGATAAAATCTAAAATAAAAGTGACCAACATAACCTCAAAATTGGTACCAGGCGAAAATCAGTAACGTGTTGTAAATCGGTAAAACAATAAAAATACGACTAACACGGGTTTTGGGTGATAAGAAACCAATTTTTTTCTGCATAACCAAACTGACACGGTTGTTAGGCCTAACAAGGTGATTCATGAAAAAACCTTTATATTTTTTTTTTTTAAATAGCCTACTATATATCCTGACACGGTTGTTAGGCCTAAAACGGTGATGCGTGAAAAACCTTTTCATTTTTTTTAAGAATACTACATATCCTAACTGACATGGTTGTTAGGCCTAACACGGTGATGCGTGAAAAAACCTTTATATTATTTTAAAGACTACTACATATCCCAACTGACACGGTTGTTGGGCCTATCATGGTGATGGTGAAAAAAACCTTAATTTTTTTTAGAATACTACATAACCTAATTGACACGGTTGTTAGGCCTAACACTGTGATGTGTGAAAAACCTTTATATTTTTTTAAAGAATACTACATATCCTAACTGACATGGTTGTTAGGCCTAACACGATGATGCGTGAAAAAACCTGTATAATGATTTAAAGAATACTACATAACATAACTGATACAGATGTTGAGCCTATCACAGTGATGTGTGAAAAACCTTTATATTTTTTTAAAGAATACTACATATCCTAACTGATACGATTGTTAGGCCTATAATGGTGATGTGTAAAAAAAACCTTTACTTTTTAAAGAATATTATATAACCTAATTGACACGGCTGTTAGGCCTAACACGGTGATGCGTGAAAAACCTTTATATTTTATTAAAGAATATTACATATCCTAACTGACACGGTTGTTGGGCCTATCACGGTAATGTGTGAAAAAAACCTTTATTTTTTTTAAATAGTACTGTAACCTAAACTGACACGGTTGTTAGGTCTACCATGGTAATGCGTGAAAAATACTTTATAGTTTTTTAAAAGAATACTCCATAAGCTAACTAACATGGTTGTTATGCCTAACACGGTGATCCATTAAAAAAACCTTTATTAATTTTTTTTAAATAGTACTTGTAACCTAACTGACACGGTTGTTGGGCCTAATAAGGTGATGCATGAAAAAAACCGTTATATTTTTTTTAAAGAGTAACTTAACTAACACGGTTGTTAGGTCTAACACAGTGATGCGTGAAAAAACCTTTATATTTTTTTAAAGAATTCCACATATCCTAACTGACATGGTTGTTGGGCCTATTATGGCGATGTGTGAAAAAACCGTTATTTTTTTTAAAGAGTACTTCAAACCTTAACTGACACGGTTGTTAGGCCTGACATGGTGATGTGTGAAAAATCTTTATATATTTTTTAAAGAATTCTCCATAAGTTAACTAACATGGTTGATAGGCCTAACGCGGTGATGCATTAAAAATACCTTTATTTATTTTTTAAAAAAGAGTACTCCAAAACCTAACTGACACGGTTGTTGGGCCTAATACGGTGATGCAGGAAAAAAGCCTTAATTTTTTTTAAAGAGTACTCCATAACTTAACTAACACGGTGGTGCGTTAAAAAACCTTTATTTTAAAAAAGAAATACACCATAACCTAACTGACACGGTTGTTGGTCCTAACACGGTGATGCGTGATCTTTAATGTATATTACGATTGCGGGAAAAGCCGTGACGGGTAACAGCTAATCATATTATATTTCTGAAAGTTTGTTTTTGTTTATTTGTTTGTTATTCAATCACACTTTAACTACTGGACCAATTGAGATTAAAGGTATGAACACGGTTTAGGTACCTGAGATAAACACAATACTATTCCAGTTTAATTGAAAAATAGTGATTTTTTAATAATACTGTATTTTATTAAAATATGACAGGACCCTGTTTTAGAGTATCGAGTAGCAAAAATGTATATTTCTTGGCCGAAAACCATAAATCGTATAATATTGTAAATAGAAATATATTAAAATGAAATGATCTATTCTGATTTTGAAAATCGACTATAAATTTTATAACCTACATTATAATTGCAGGCAAAGCCGCAACGGGTAACAGCTAGTTCATATTATATTTCTGAAAGTTTGTGTTTGTTTGTTTTTTTGTTATTCAATCACGCTTTAACTACTGGACCAATTGAGATGAAATTTGGTACGAATATGGTTTAAGTATCAGAGATACATATAGGCCTATTCCCGTTTTACAAAACGTCATTATACTACTTACCCAGCCCAAAATAACTATTAGTATTTAGTTTTGTAACATGTGTTAACTGTAGTTATTTACTGGACCTGAGATTTAGGTACCTGAGATGAACATAGATTCAATCCTATTTTAAGAATCTTAATCTGTGTTTTATTTATTGCAAAATTATTGCTTTTAATGAAACATTTTCAATATTTTAGTTGACATTTTTTTAAAAACTGACTTTAATTTGTTACTTTGTGTTGAATTTTCAATATTAAATGTAAAAAAATCCCTACGCAGAGTGCCAATTGTAAGGTAGTAAATATATTTGTGTAATTACATTATATGAAAAAATGGTAAATATGCAGTGTAGCATATCCTTATTTTTCGATATTTTTGTTATTAAAATGCTTTATTATGTGCCCAAAAGCAAGAATCCAAAATATGAAAGAACGAGAAGTACGATAAAATCGAAAATAAAAGTGACCAACATAACCTCAAAATTGCTACCCGGCGAAAATCAGTAACGTGTTGTAAATCGGTAAAACAATAAAAATACGTCTAACACGGGTTTTGGGTGATAACAAACCCATTTTTTAAAAGAATACTGCATATCCAAACTGACAGGGTTGTTAGGCCTAACAAGGTGATGCGTGAAAAAACCTTTATATTTTTTAAAAAATAGCCTACTATATATCCTGACACGGTTGTTGGGCCTATCACGGTGATACGTAAAAAAACCTTTATATTTTTTTAAATACAGACACGGTTGTTAGGCCTATCACGGTGATGCGTGAAAAAACCTTTATATTTTTTTAAAGAATACTACATATCCTAACTGACATGGTTGTTAGGCCTAACACGGTGATGTATGAAAAAACCTGTATATTGTTTTAAAGACTGTTTTAAGATTGTTTTAAAACTGTTTTAAGATTGTTATAACATAACTGACACGGATATTGGGGCTATCACGGTGATGTGTGAAATAAACCTTTGTTTTTTTAAAGAATACTACGTAACCTAATTGACACGGTTGTTAGGCCTAACACAGTGATGCGTGAAAAACCTTTATATTTTTTTAAAGAATACTACATATCCTAACTGACACGATTGTTAGGCCTATCACGGTGATGTGTGAAAAAAACCTTTATTTTTTAAAGAATACTACATAACCTAATTGACACGGTTGTTAGACCTAACACGATGATGTGTGAAAAAAACCTTTTTTTTAAAGAGTACTGAACCTTAACTGACACGGTTGTTAGGTCTAACATGGTGATGCGTGAAAAATACTTTATATATTTTTTAAAGAATACTCCATAAGCTAACTAACATGGTTGTTAGGCCTAACACGGTGATCCATTAAAAAAACCTTTATTAATTTTTTTTTAAAGAGTACTTATAACCTAACTGACGTGGTTGTTGGGCCCAATACGGTGATGCATGAAAAAAACCTTTATATTTTTTTTTAAAGAGTACTCCATAACTTAACTAACACGGTGGTGCGTTAAAAAAACCTTCATTTTAAAAAAGAAATTCACCATAACCTAACTGACACGGTTGTTGGTCCTAACACGGTGATGCGTGATCTTTAATGTATATTACGATTGCGGGCAAAGCCGTGATGGGTAACAGGTAATCATATTATATTTTTGAAAGTTTGTTTTTGTTTATTTGTTTGTTATTCAATCACACTTTAACTACTGGACCAATTGAGATTAAATTTGGTATGAACACGGTTTAGGTACCTGAGATAAACACAATACTATTCCAGTTTAATTGTATAATAGTGACCTTTTAATAATACTGTATTTTATTAAAATATGACAGGACCCTTTTATAGAGTGTCGAGTAGCAAAAATTTATATGTCTTGGCCGAAAACCATAAATCGTATAATATTGTAAATAGAAATATATTAAAATGAAATGACCTATTCTGATTTTGAAAATCGGCTATAAATTTTATTGCTTATATTATAATTGCAGGCAAAGCCGCAACGGGTAACAGCTAGTATAACATAATTGACACGGCTGTTAGGCCTAACATGGTGATGCGTGAAAAACCTTTTTTTTTTTTAAAGAATACTACATATCCTAACTGACACGGTTGTTGGGCCTATCACTCTAATGTGTGAAAAAAACCTTTATTTTTTTTAAATAGTACTGAAAACCTTAACTGACACGGTTGTTAGGTCTAACATGGTAATGCATGAAAAATACTTTATATTTTTTTAAAAGAATACTCCATAAGCTAACTAACATGGTTGTTATGCCTAACACGGTGATCCATTAAAAAAACCTTTATTAATTTTTTTTAAATAGTACTTATAACCTAACTGACACGGTTGTTGAGCCTAATAAGGTGATGCATGAAAAAAACCGTTATATTTTTTATATTTAAAAAACCGTACGACAAAAAACAGATTTGTGAATAATAGAAATTACACGGAATATAAACACACGTAATTGTGTGGAAAACACAATTCTGCATTTTAATTTAGAATGGATTAACTTATATTTAAAAATAAAATTTTATAAAAAAGTTTACGATTAGTGTATTTTCAAAAATTTCATCGCCACGATTGAAAAATTTAAGAAATCACAAATTATTTTAATTCAGCGGTGTTAAAAATAAAATCACATTTATCCAATTACTCTAAAATGCTGTAAAAAGGGTTAGATATTCTCCTTTGAATGAGGATAAGTTAAAGCCTAAAGTGTTACAAGCTCTCTAGCTTAGAGCTTGATTAATTCACATCTCACTACTTGATGTCTTCCTTCTCTCTATTTAGTAGTGAGATATGAATAATGAACTGTTTGATCTGGAGTTAGACCACTTATAAACTGAAACAGTTCTTAGCGCACAATTACTTTGAATGCTTAACCAAAATATTCATAACGGAAACTGTTACCTGAATTCACTTTCTTCATTTAAAACAGTTTAAATTATTAAGTCTTTTGCCGAAAAACCGCTCCGACCAAACGGAGCCAGCTGCCAAGGTCGTGGAGCTAGAAAAAACCAACTTCAGTGGTACCGTGGTACAGATACCACTGCAGTATTCCGTTTTTTTAACTGACATATCACCCGTCATTAAAGCGCATTATCACGGCTGTTCAGGCCCAATCAAATTGACAAAATCCCTAAGCACGATTACACCCAGTTCAAATACAAATTAAGGCAGTCTTCAAAACAGGAGGTAAATTACGAGCGTCGTTCCTTTTATTTAGTTCACTCTGTTTCGATGGTCTCTAACAATCACTGCATGAAACGCTATAAACACCGCGGTTCTCCAATCTGATTTTATTTTAGAGGTACCAAGAAGTCTGTCAGTGGTGACGTGGGGCTCCTAAGTGGTTCGGAAGTTGCACTTCTTAAGAGTTCTGCCGATTCTATCAGTGACCTCTGAAAAAAAAATAGATTTATTCTTTTCTTCCTTCGCAAGTTTTTCATTTCTATATTTTTGGTTCTGTAAGCGAGACATGGCGTTCATATTATATTTGTTAAAACCATTCTTCCTAAGTGTTTCTATCAGAGTGATGTATTCGTAATCTTTAGGCTCTCGTCCGTGAGTCGATGGGACTTGAAAAATGAAGTATTAGCCACGGCTTGAATTTGTGCAGGAAACCTACACACACTAATATATATTTTAATACTGCAACTAACCACTACACTATACAAATTCAAGCCGTGGTTATTAAAGATAACCTAATTGGTTTTGAAAGTTGACGAAAGATTTTACGATTCTAGTCAAACTTATATTACTAAACAAATGCATTGCTGTACAATAGTTAACATAAATAAGTGAAAGTTTTACAGAAAATTACGTTCAAGGAAAACAAACTAAAACACTTCAAAAGCATTGACAACAAATTCAATAAATGTAAAAGGTTTATGAACGAACAAAGTAGTCAAACAGCAGTGTACATAAATAAAATATACGTAAATTATTAAATAGCACATAAAAACGTATTAAATAAAGGCGCCTGTTTAGTAATTAATCTAAAGGCACTTTGTGTATTATTTAATTAGCGAGGATTTAATGAAGGGTGTCTCGACCAATGAGAAGGAATGTTAATTAAGTTTGGTTCCTCCAATACATTACACAGAAGCAAACCGCAAACATCGACAGTCCTCAGTGTGTCGCTACGTCCTGTCCTCTGAAAACAAAGATCAACCAAAATCTGTTTAGTTTATTTTTGTATTGTATTATTGTTTTTTAACATTCAAAATTTTTTCCACTGACAAATTTCCATTTGGAGCGACCATCATAGCCGACAATTGTGTGTGTGTGTGTGTGTGTGTGTGTGTGTGTGTGTGTGTGTGTGTGTGTGTGTGTGTGTGTGTGTGTGTGTGCGTGCGTGCGTGTGTGTGTGTGTGGGTGTGTGTGTGTGTGTGTGTGTGGATGTGTGTGTGTGTGTGTGGTGTGTGTGTGTGTGTGTGTGTGTGGGTGGGTGTGGTGTGTGTGTGTATGGATGGATGTTAGTGTGCGCGTGTGTGCACTTATGCGTGAGTGTGTGTGTGTGTGTGTGTGTGTGTGTGTGTGTGTGTGGTGTGTGTGTGTGTGTGGGGTGTGTGTGTGTGGATGTGTGTGTGTGTGTGTGTGTGTGTGTGTGTGTGTGTGTGTGTGTGTGTGTGTGTATGTGCGCGTGTGTGTGTGTGTGTGTGTGTGTGTGTGTGTGTGTGTGTGTGGATGGTGGGTGTGTGTGTGTGTGTGTGTGTGTGTGTGTGTGTGTGTGTGTGTGTGTGTGTGTGTGTGTGTGTGTGTGTGTGGATGGATGTTGTGTGTGTGTGTGTGTGTGGGTGGGTGGGTGTGTGGGTGTGTGGGGTGTGGGTGTATGGATGGATGTTAGAGTGCGCACTTATGCGTGAGTGTGTGAGTGTGTGGGTGTGGGTGTGTATGTGCGTGTGTGTGTGTGTGTTGTGTGTGTAGTGTGTGTGTGTGTGTGTGTGTGTGTGTGTGTGTGTGTGTGTGTGTGTGTGTGGACGCGCGAGTGTACGTGTGTGTGTCTTAGCACGCTTATGTTCTCAATTTTGGTTCAATTAGATTCAAATTTGGCACAAAAACTGATTATATAAATAGCTTCAACAAATTCGTTAAAACGGTTTTAAAATAGCCGCCATTTAAAATATTAAAAAAAGTACTTTTTCCATACATTTTTTTGAAAATCCAGTTTCGCCATTGTCACCAGCGTTAAAAACTGCATAAATCAGCATTTTGAGTTTTCATTATTCTTTGAAGTTAAGAATATTTTTGTGAAGGTTCGTTTTTATATTTTTAATATAATTTTGTAAGTTTATTATATGAAAAATTTAATACTGATTACGATAGTGAAATCATAATTTAAAAACGGATCAGATAATGCATAATACTTTTGGAAAATAGCTTTTATTACGTCAGCGAGACAGCTGCGTGCCGCGTTTATTTAAGTTATACTGACTCTTGCAAATTCGTTTTGTTTTAAATAGATGTATTACTAACATTTCTACACGCCGATAAACGTTTCAGTGTAAACATTTTAATACATGTACTAGTTAAAGTAATTAATTAAATAAAATAAAACATTAGGATTGGAGACGTAAACACATTAACAGATAACTTACTTGTAAAGTTCTTGTAAGCTGTTGAAACTTCATTTTCTTACTTTTAATTAAGTTTTCTTAGAACGTAACACTTTTCAACTTCAGATTTCTCTGAATGTAGTGTTCAACTCAAAAACATTGTTGCTGTCTTCTTCTTTAATCAAAATGTCTTTCGCAAGGTTATGGCATGTCTGTTACACGGTGTTGTGAGTTAAAGAAAGTGATGAGCTGTCTGTCGTTAAATACCATCTGTCGGCTGAAAGAAGCGTTTAAAGACGAAAATAAATTCTAGCTAATTTAAAATTATTTCAGTTTGTTATAGAAACAAAAGGATAAGTTTAACTATTACATCGTGATGGCGAATATTGTAATGTAATATGTGTATATTTTTTTTAAGTCTTTCATCTGTGTCTAAGGTAACATTCTCGAAATGTTATAAGGAAAGAAAGTAAAAGCAAATAAACAATGTAAAAAATTCAAATGCTAACATAAACGGTCAATGCTTAGTTTTAAACAAATACATTATTGTTTTAAGAAATAATAAAATGCATCCTCATTTACAAGTAAATAGTTTTTATTTAACTGAAATTGTTTCGTCACCTAAAATTGGATGCTGAGTTCAAATTGAAGGAAAAAGAAGGAAGTACTCAATATAAAATTCATAAAGGTGTTGGTTTTTGAGTTGAAATTAACAACTGAGACCATACATAACGAGCTTTTACTATATAAAAACTAATTGTAACATATGGTATAATTTAGGGTTGTGCCAAGAAGACAAACACAAAAATAATTGAGAGGTTTCAAAACAAGGTATTGCGTAGTTCTGCGGTACAACAGGGGAGAATCTGTATCGGGACTTGGTATCGGGGATGCTGTGCGGAGGATGTAAGGAAAGGAGTGGAGAAGCGTCTGCCTAGAATCAGCAGCCCCGAGAACGAAGACGTGATGCAGCTGTTATACCAGAGGAAACGTACAACAGTTTGTGCTGTAGCATCGCTGATGGCACCTCACCGCTCTTCTCACGTGAATATCTGGCAATGAAACAACCCTTTGTCTTTCAATGGAAGCATTTATAGTGACAGTGCTGCTCGTCAGCCGTGATACAAACTGGTTTGATTTTGGAGCTCGAACTTCAAACTTACTCTTTGATTGGTTCTTTCAAGGTCGCCTCCAGCAAATACTCACTTAGCTATTAAAGTCACCTATTTTAATACACACTCTAATTCATTAATTCTAGATTTCAGTTAGTTAAAATGACAACCAAATACTCCAGAAACTAAATCCGTGTATTTAAGATAAGTACAAGAAGCTCTTCGGCAGATTTTTGTTGACTGTATTCGGTTGTCTAACTTCTTGATAAGTTCTGGTTCAACAACGTTTAAAATGTAATTAAAAGTTGACTATGGCATCATTAAATGTCTGAAAAATCGATCCGGGTAATTTCTGAGCCGCTGTTATAATTTGTGAAGGTAACCGTGAAGGAGGCGTTCTTGGTTCAAAGGATGTACACGGTATCTTCTCTTCCTTCGAGCCAAATTCCACATTCTAGTCGTAAATAAATCTGAGTCACTTTCTGATAATGACGATAACAGTGTATCACTTTTATTACGCTTAGTATGTATGGTATTATTTGCTTCACTTCATACTCACAACCGAATTTTATCGATGTGCTCAGCTGCAGGATGCACCTTGGCGAGCCCAGTAGGCCTTACAGACTAAGTTTTAACAAATAAATAAAATTTAAAAAAACGTTTTCCTTAGTAAATTTATATTTCCGTTAGATAAAATAGTATGAAAACATAAACGAGCAAATGAGAAATAGAAAATATCAGTTTTTAAAAAAAAATGTATACGAGTCCGAAAAGTAAGTACCGTTTCGAACTACTGACGCCGCATCGCAAGCAACGAGTTCTGCGCATGCGTGCTCGTCTCTGTGGTTCATTGTCTAACAGCTGACGCAATTACGGCTGTATTGTGTTGTGCTTACATTTGCTAGATTTCGTTCAAAATGTTTAAGACAATTTCTGGTCCCGCCGACTGTGAAATGCGTTCTGTAATACGGTTTCTGAAAGCCAGGAACAAAAGACAGTGTTCGGCAGTGGCTGTCTGCAGTGGCGCAATCTTTCTATGAAGAAAGTATTAAAAAGTTGGTTCCTCACTACGAAACATATATGAACAATGGTAGCAACTATGTAGAAAAGTGATTAAGAAATTCTCTTTCATGTAAAAATAAATTTTGTTAAAAAAACATTTTTGTTTTTTTTCGAAAATGGTACTTATTTTCGGACATGTCTCATATTTAAACTGAAAATTAAAATTTAGTTTTTGTCAAGTATAAGAGCAAACAAACTGTTATTGAAGCACTGCTATGACTAATCCGAAACCTTGTGTTTTTAATTGCCAACTGTTGGTTTTTAACTTTGTTCACTTATGTAGGGTAATATTATTGCATACATTTGTATTTGCGGGGAAAGTTACAAAAAGTATCTCATGGTAGTTATAGAAAAAAACATAATTTGGGAACTAACCCACAGAAGTTAAAATTAAAAACATTTAAATAATCAGTGTTAATTGTTTTGTTGGTTAAATTGCATTACTGAACTTTTAGCTAAATTGAAAGTATACAAAACTAATGATATTGGAAAAAGGACACTTTAACATCATATACAAATATAAAACATCAATTATAAACACTATGTTATCCAACTGTGATGGCTGAGCTAACTGCGTTCATTAATAATTCCAATATATTTTAATGAACTTATTAAAGCTATGTGCATTTTTTAAAATTAAACGCTCTAAATAATATTGTACTAAATAGGTCGGTTATTTAGAACGGAGTTAACTCTAATTTAAATATGTATCATTAAACTTATTTATATACATAATTTTAACAAATTAGTGTAAAACTAAGTCAGTACAGGGTTTTAAAAACAGAAATCATAGCAATAAGTTAGACTATACATAGAATTCTGCTCACTGGTAGACTTAAATTCGTTTTGAAATACTAATTACTTGTATAAGCCAAGCGAGAGGATATTTTTAAATGTCCTTCGTGCTATTCAAATTTTCTATTTTTCCCACATACAAAAAACCGCTTATACGAGTTTTTACTTCAAAATAAATAAATAAATATTGCACAGTATTAGAATCGATATTACCATATTAGTCTGCTCTTTTATTTCTCGATTCAACGTATCTTGCTCAAAAATTGTCCAAAGTTTAATAAAAATATCCTATGTTACTGACGGAATAATAACAAATGTATAATGACATTTGAGTAAATAATTGCAATCTGATTTGTTTGCAAAAGCTAATTTAAAAACTTACACAATTGATTTTTTCAATTTTTCAACATAGCTGTCATTCAAAATTTAAATAAATTATAACTTTTTAGTTTTAGCGATTTTTAGGACTGTTTTTATTATCGCAATCAATATATAAATGGGCGTAAGTTAAGATTTAAAATAATTGAATTGATTTAACTCAATTGAAACTACGAAAATCAGTCAAACGTTGGTCAGAATTCATGATTAATTAATTTTAATTAATTTTTAATTAATTTAATTAATTTTTAATTAATTTTAAATAATTTTTAAAGTTATACGTGCTAATTTATGCAGATTTAATTGCTGATCGCGAAGGGGAAATCAGATTTTCAAAAACAAGTAAAATAAAAAAAAATAAGATTTTGAATAATAACTATTTTTTAATGGATGGACGGTTTTGATGTTTAATGAACGTATATGCTATTCGTTCATCAACAAATTCAGTTTTTGTTTCAGAATTTCAAAAATGTTATTGAATGTTTTTAGTATTTGAAAATTCGCTTCAATTACCTAAGCGGAACAGCTGTACGTTGTGATTATTGTAAACCAGCACTCGCAAAAATTTTAAATTCATCAATACAATTTGTATTTACAAAATGCCACATGCCAATACAAACATTAGGCTTGAAACACAGTAGTTTATTGTCAAACACAAGCCTCTCTGAAACACATCAACATTATAATAATTCCATAACGACTGTTGTTGGCTCTGAGCTATGAAGTATTAATCCAGCTGTACAAACAAAGATATTAAAACTGCTGTCAAATGCAAGACACTTGTTTCTGTTGCCTTCAGGGAATCCGTGAACATGTTTTAATTCCAGGAAAACGTACGTCTAAGTGGATGCAAGATATGAATATTAATTAACACAAATTTATAACTTTCCCTCTTGTAAATTTCAATTGAAATTAATTTGTAAATTTCAAGAGCGTAAACCGCAAATCTAATTAAATCTTATGTTTAAATAAATATTCAGAAATTGTCTAGAAACATGAATTTAAAGAAAAATTAAACGAAATAATGTTTAGTTTGAATCATTTTATGATGATTTTAGAATCACATTTTAATTTTAAATATAAACTAAATGAAACACACATTTAAAACTTTACTGTACAAGCTGCGACCAATCGTACAATTAAACAATCGTTTTGGAATTTAAAGTCATTCATTTATTTTAGTAACTTGTATAAATTATTTTGCATTTATATTAAATAATTCTCTCAAAAACTTACAATTTCGTATCGCAATAACTATGAAATGTTTTCTTTGTACAAAACTTAATTGGTTATACTGATTTTCCGTAAGTTTCGTTATTTTCTCCGTAGTTATTTTGCTCCTGCGGAAAAATAAAAATTATATGACACCATTCTTATATGCTTACTACACTCGGAACTAAATATTAACAAACAATGTATTATATTATCCAACATAGTACATTGTAATAAACAACAAAGAACTAGAAAATGAAATTTGACCGCCGTAAAATTTAATATCTTAATTACAGAACATTGAATATGTAAAATATTAATTTATGCAGTTTTTAACGCTGATTACGGTGGTGAAAAGCTAAGGATATAAGTTTGTAAAGATTTGAAATGGCAGCTTTTGTTGGATAAAGAAATTGTCAAAACTATCACCAAAATCTATTTTCGTGCAAAGTTTGAATCGGAAAAAGGTAGTCGCCTCGGTGGTCTAGTTGATAGCGTACTAGGCTTTCACCCCGAGGACCCGGGTTCGATTCCCGGCCAGGGCTTGGCATTTTCATACGCTATAAATCGTCTGCATTAGCCCAAGTGTGCACAGTAGTCGGACGTTAAAAAAAAAAAAAATCAAGGTTACAAACGCAAGTAGCTCTGTAGTAAAACACACGAACGCACGCACACACAACGTTTAACAGCCCCTCAAAAAGTTATTTAGAATTCCGGACCGGTATTAAATTTAAGGTACCAAGACAAGCTCTTATCATAATGGCTGTGCCAATAAAAATTCGCTAATAAATTATTTGTTGTTTATAACTATATGTTCGATAACTAATATTTTATAGGTTATTTCTTTAAAAAATATCTTGTTTTAGCAACAGAAATTGTATTGCTGTTTAAATAGTGGTTTTATTTTGTGCTTGACCACATTCTATAGTGGCTTCAAGACGTATACAAACAGTGTCTATCTGTAATCTCTTCAATTTTATATTTAATGTTTAGTCTTAAAGAACTCAAAACCATTCTGTACTTGTAGTACATAAATAATAAAAATATTATAAATTAAAACAAAATTAATTACAATAATCACTTGTATTTTGTGTTTATTTTATTCGAAAACATAAATATTTTAATATCAACAGTAAAATACTAATTAAAAATGATGTAATATGTTATTGTTCACATTTATCGTAAAAATAATAATGAATGTATTATTTGAAAGAGGTCTAGTATTGTCGAAGGTTGTGGTTGCAGTGTAAGTTGTTTAGGTGATCATTACACCTACACACTGTCATAACAGTATCACGTGACTGCTAATATATTGGACCATAATTATAGAGTAGATTAGATATAAACCTACTTGTAAATTCGTTGTAACTGTTTCTCCTTACTCCCTTCAGATTTGCATTTTCTAATTTTTGCTTAACGTTTGTTCTTTATGTCAGTTAACCTACGAACTTAAGACTTTGAGGAACTCTGCAGAGCGACCTGTGTCTAACATGATCACCTCGACGACTAAACGACCCAGGAGACATGAATAAATATATACGTATGGTTCTTCTTTTTTTTCAAAGAAACTTGAAAATTTAAAATATAAATGTAATTGGATTTATCGCTAATTACTATAAAAAATCCGAATGTAAATCAAAAGTAAAATAAAGCAATTAAAAAAATATTAATGGGCTTCTAAAGGATGACGGAATTTAGTGGATAAGATGAAGATGAAGATTAGAAAATTGAGAATGAAATTATACAACCGCATGTTCTGCGATTAATAGACCTATTGTGCAACTAAACCTCTTCAGATTGGTGCCCTTAGTAAGTTTCAACAATCCACTAACTAGCATATTGTGCTTATTTCATATCCTCGTGTAGAAAGTTTACAGAAGTCCGTACAACCATTCTGCTTTTAGACCTCACACTTAACTCAGTACTAACTACTGTACAGTCCCTTCGGTTACAACCAATTCTGCTATCCTGTCTCCAATCATCAAAGGTTCTTGCACCAAAGCAACATTGGGCTTGTCCCAAGGGCTTCCACTTGCTCAATGAGCTTTCGTAAGACAGCAGTTGCCGTCTTACTGTAATGGAGGTACTCTAAAGAGGCCCAGGCACACCTTATATCTCACCTCCTTCATTGACTTCAGCGATTCCTCGTCGATCACCCGCACCAAATTCTTCCCTAGTTCTGCTGCCTTTTGATCAATGACACTCCATTGTTTAGTCTTCAGTCCAATATCTTAGGTTCTGTTCATTCTCAGAAATTGTCCTGGCGGAAGTTTGCACAAGGGATTCGGTATCCCATAGGATTCGTTAAAATTGAAGTCACTTCCTCCATATGGAATACGATCCTAGCCAAAGCAACCTTCGGCACTAGGCTCTCCGTCAAAGTTACGGCGGAGACCTTACTCTCAAGCCACTGTTTGGCTTTATTACCTGAGCAGATGATCCGGAAAGCACCATTCTCGTAAAGAAAACTAAGGAACGTGTGTGCAGAGCCTCATCTTCAAAGGATAGTAACTCGCTCAAAATGATCTCCTGGATTAATTCTGCATGTTCTTGAGACAAAACCATTTCTGGGCGTTAGTTGGTACAATAAACTGAGATTATTTCCAGCTGGCAACCTACCAATGCTGGAATGCTATTTCCTGCTTCCATTTACAGGTCCGAAGTTACTTCCATCAGATCTCAGCCGTTTAGGGTGTAAGGAACCATCTCCTTTTACATTACAAGGTTATCATTGATCTCCGAAATTATCTTTCTCATTCCCTCGGACTGATTACCTTTATATTGTTTTACTTTGAGATGCTACTACTACTGCCACCGAAGTACTGTCACCGAATAGACGTCTTTCACCCGTCTTTTTACTCGAATAGCCGTTTGGCAGCTGTTTTGGTTAGAGTGAACCATCTCTCATTTCTTCGATAGCAGGTCGAATGAGTCTGTCCAACATCCCCACTGTCTCTTGCAGTTCGCTTTTGGTGGATTCCATGTGATTGATTACACTCACTGTTTCCTCCGTTCCCAAAACCTTGTTCCCCAGGTTCACCTCTACAAGTTCCCCAGGGAAATTACACCTCTCACTGGTCTCGTATAAAGTGGGTCTGCCCAGCATCCCCACATTCTGCTCCATGACTGGTGGATTCCACGGGATTAATTTTAGCCGCAGATTCCTCCTAGTCTAGATACCAGCACCCTAGGTCCACTCCTCTAAGTCCCTCGGTTACATAGTTATGATTTTCCCTTTTTCCAGTGTCCATTTAAGGTCCCATGAGTAGATAGGGAAAAGAAGTTTACCCAAATAGGAATTTGCATGCATAGGCATGGCTACATTGAAACTGAAGGTCGCCTGGTAACCAGAGTTCACTTAAGCTCCCTCGTAATATCGCAGCCCTCAGAGTATGCTGTTCCACCTCAGCTTGGGATGGATGCACGTCTTACACTTTAGTCTTATGGATACTGATTCTTTTTACAGGCCAGCATCAATACGTTTCCATCCTGCACCGCGTGGAGTTAGACTCGTCTCCCATCCCAACCATCCTCTAAAGAAATGTTCAGTATGAGAGACCAATGTACGGACTCTTTACGGAGAAATTTACTGGGTAACACACTTGTATAAGCTATTACTGAAATCAATGTTTCTACAAAGCTTGACCTCCGCTTATCGAAATATTCGTTTACTTGACGATATTAATAACGATGTTATTAACTTTTGGAAATTCGCTTCTATCACTTTGATAATACAGCAGTGCGTTATTTATATTTTTGTTGTAATCATTGAAGAAATAACTCAATATAATCAAGAAAATGATGTTAGAAGAATAAACGAGACAAGATTGAATGTAAATGTAAGTTCCACTTTGACGCAAAGACAAACTGATTTTACGACTGACATTTGCGTGCTGTCAGTTACAATTACTGTAAATCAATCAGCACTGTCACTGTAACGGAACCGTTACGCAGAAACTGTTAAATCAGTAACATCTGTTTTAAATGCCTTATAAATGTCCTGACTTTAATGGCACGATGTTTTGTGGATAATACGTGTAACAGAAGAATAACTTTTAAATTAGAACATTGAAAGCGTAAATCAATAATTCTTATACTAACGAACAAAATGAAGAATACGCTAATTCGTATTTTCTACGGATTTGTTTATCAAAAATTGCTGCTCTGACTCAAAGTAACCTACAAACACCCTAAAGGTTCACACCTTATGCTTTTATCTCGTTATAAATAATTCATGTTACCCCAGACAACACATAAAGCAACCCTTCATACTTCCCCATTTTGCCTTTGTTGTAGCCTAAAAGCTATTATTTATTTTTATTGTCATTAAATTATCAGATTTCGTCCTTTATGACTTCGGTTATCTTATCTACCACATAAATAAGAATATATTCAAAACGATAATAAATATTACTTTGAAAAATATCTTCTCCCTTCGGTTCGCAGATAAGTAAGGTCCGAGAATCTCACTTTTCTCTCAAACAAAGATATTTAAATTAGTATTATTCTCTTTGTTCAATATTTGGGATTGTATATTGCAAGACTGGTTTTTATTAAAATGCGTTCCTGTATTCGTATACTTTAACATCTGAAGAACAATATTCTTCTCATGTTATGTGTTTAAATAGCATGCGTATCAATGTTAGATTAGTGTTGTATACAATTTGAGACTTTACCCTAGCCTTAATTTTGCAACAAGTACAAACACTTTCCTTTAACTGTCCTTCGTTTATAAGAACAAAAAGTACTTTTTAGCTTATAGAAAGATTTAAACAGTCTTCCTACACAGGGATTTGGAGGATAGTTCTAAATCGTAAATATAAACCCACTTCCAATAAAAGGTTATGTTAAAGGAAAAGTTAGAGATTAGCCTCTTAAATAATATCTCAAAATTTCAGCTTTTGAAACAAATGGAATTTACTCGTATGTAACGTAAAGGTACAATATAAATTACAATCGGAGAAAATTTTTTGAAAATTGTAGTCACGATTTACTAGTCTGACTTATTAGTCTTCGCAGCGATGTCAAACTTAAGTCAGGTACCGGAAGTTCAAGATAACTGGTTGAAAAACTTTCAAGGGAACTAAAATTGCTGCTTCAATTCACATTTAGTAGTGTTCATTCATTACAGCAAAGAAAAGCTTTCAATGACTTTGCAAATTTTATAAATTTATAAACAAAATATTAACAAAGTGCGCGCACAAATGAAGGAATCGTTTCCCATAAAAATATTACAGTAAGATTTTGTTGTTATTTTAAGGCGAAAAGCACATTGAGGCTATTATCGCCTCCTTAATGTAAGTGTGAGTGTAAAGTGCAAAGTCGAAAGTGTAAGTATGTGTTAGACTCGGGTACCGCGAGTAACGTCTAAATCCTTTCAATAGGTGCAGCTAGTCTGCACCCGCTGCGGGGCATTACAGTAAGAATCATTATTGCTTTTTTATAAATATTCAGACTAGTTTAGCGGTTATGTTTAGACATTTGGAATTTAATGGAAGAAAAATGAAAATAAAAGGACAAATTTTGATCGAAAGAAGTTATATTTGTTGAAAAATAATTTAGTATTTAAAGCAATTGTAATTGCAATTCTTAAGGGAGAAATAGGAACCGGACTAGGCGTGGAAGTAGAAAGGGGATGGGTTAAGGGGGTTAATAGAACGATCTATATTTGGAAGTACAGTAAAAAAGTTTTAAAAATGAAATTATTCCGAAACGCGTCAACAGATAAAAAAATTTTGAAGCTGGAATAGACAGAGATATGTACTCAACAAAATTATAATAACAGAAAATCAAATGGTTTATATGTATATTTAATTATTTTAAGTTGGTATCCTGTTTGATGATAGTAATATAGTTCTCAAATTGCCCACTAATCAGAGTCTATCCTGAAGGAAAGATAGAATAGGATATAACCTGGAATAACATCGGTTATATTGACTGCATGAACGCCACTTACTCTACGAAGTGAATATCTGAATTAACATAAGCTAAAATAAATCTTTTTATATGAATTTGTTTAGTTTTTTTTAAGAAAACGGAATATTTCTAACGCAACAGTAAAGGCGTATTTAAACAAATTACGTAAGCCTTACATGACACACTGCATTCAGTTCAAAGTGTAAACTGTTTCATCAGTGATGTACATTGTATTGTATAACTGGTTTATAGGGTGATAGTCCACAAACTAATACAATGAATTTTTTTTTTGATGAGGTGATTCGTAACACAATATATGTTTTTCTTTGGATTTTCATAAGTAAAAATTCTATTCTATAAATTCACAATTGAAGTTGTTTGTAATAAAAATAACCATCATTAACAAAATTAAATCTTTACGAGGCTTTTGGCCACATAAATCATATCGCCTTGACCCTCGTATATTTTGTTTTAAACCGATCGCAACAAAACTGGACTCACAACAGGCAAGTTGTGGTGGAACAACTTTAGCCGTGTTTGGATTAGGCAAACCGCAACGCAATAACGTTTTGTATTAGGCTCCCTATGGTGTAGGATATAACTGAACCTTTACAAGTTCAGTATTGGCATTAAATATCCTTTAATAATGCTATTTTATTTTGAATGTTATTATATAAACATATTTAACAGTAAATATTTTCTTAATAAATTAATTGTAATTTGAACACTTGAAATAAAATTATAAAGACAAATTTATCTTGTGAAATTACTTATGGACAAATTGTCTGTATTGGTTTTGTTAGTTAATCATTTTTTACAAAAAAGAAAAAATTCTCCTGTCTTTTTCTCACTAAGTTGCACTGGACTCGTACTGTGTAAAAATTTCATCTTTTTCTGTTGGCTTACACACCTTGGCACTGTTCATCTCTAAGGTGGTGCGTTTTTAGGTTTTATTTTGCATTTTTATGCTATTTATATTTTAAAATATACTACGCACATTCTGCTACTCTCACCTGCCCTCATTACGTCAACTATCTTTTCCGCTAATTAAATGACATATCTGTTACGCCATGTTTTGTCATTTCCCCTTAAACTATTGTCATTCAAAAAATATATTGTCATCATTGACATGATCGCAGTACACACAATTGAGCCATTGCACATGAACAATTGACCCTCGACAGGTCGAGAAGGTCAAACTGTGCGACCATTAGTGTTGGATTTAAGAGCGTTTTCCTGTTAGCAGTGAATGCTCAGAACAGTTAAGCAAATGAGCAGTGATCAGTAGCGGTGATTTAATCACAGTTTACTAATAAGACTGTATGTTAACTGCTCACTATTCAATGCTGATTATTACGCCAGTGAATATCGTATGAAAAATAATTATTACTACACAATTTTAAAATGAAAATAGAGGTTTATTATAAAATTAGTGAAATAAGTGCAGACTATTTATATTCTTTATGGTATACAACTTACATAAAATTATAAACTACCGTACATAACATAATAATTTTGTATCGGTAAAAGTGATTAAATTGACTAGAAAAGAGTTTGTTAAAAAATAATATTATAATAATTAAAAAAAACAAGTTTATAAAATAATAGTCTATTAAAAAAAAAGAAAAAATTTGTAAATATGTTCACCGCAGTCTATGTGAAACAACGATAAACGCAAAATTAAACAAGTATCAATCTTCTAAGTCATAAAATAAAGAATAATTATTTTTTTAATCATTAGTCACCTGTATGTAATGAAACTTCTCTATCCACCTGGTCTGTAAATACATAACCTCTACTTGTTTTTTTCATTGCTGTTTGTTCTATTTTGGGGAAAACATCTTTCTAATAATATCATTTCTTACACGATTTGTTCTGCTGCAATCCCTTAATAATCAACAATCAACTCAATTGTTTCCAAAACTTAAATCTTTTTTTTAAGTATCCACCATTCAGCAACATAAAGAAGCTTTGAACTTGTTATTACTTATCAGCAACTAAGTTCTGTTCTCTACTTCTCTGGTCACCATTTTTCTGATTGTACCACTAAACGGCTTATATTTAATGTGTTGATGGTCGTTTCTATATTAAACTCCTTTGAAGACACGCCTAGGTAACCTCTAAGAATGGATCAATATTTGTTTTTAAATTTGACAAAATACACGTGTTTCAGTTTATAGACATATTAATAAGTTAGTCTATGTCACAAATCATTTGAGAATGACATATCTTATTGGGTAACCTTCTGGATATGCCTTAGAGTTGGTCTTCGACAGTACCATCAATCCTGTTCCAAACCATTCCTGTTCTTTAAGCTATAATCGGAAGTTTTATTCATTTTAAATGTTATGGTTACTGAGCTTAAAAGTGGGTAGCAAACCTGTCACTAAACCTTTAACGTGAACGACCAAAAACGTTTCTGTGAAGCTAAATATCGAAATAGTCCAGTTCCTTCCATTTACGAGTTAATTTTCAAGTGGATCATTAGATAAATAATTTACCAAGTAGAATAAATTCTTTGGTATTTGCTGAAGACCCTGATATTCAGCAATCTATGATTGCTATATTTAATTACTTTTTAATATAAATACTATATGCAATTCGCTACAAGACGGGATTTCTCTAAAATACTGAATACATTTAATTTTCCAGTAATAAAAGAGTTTCTATTTTGAAAAGACTTCTCTAGATGTACTCATATTTAAATATTATTTGGCTTTTAAATTTCTAATAATGAAAGTAGAGAGTTGCAATTCAAACAGAAAAACAAATCAAAAGTTAAATTATACCGAAGCCCCAAGAGGGAAAGGAGCTTCAAATACTGTATTACGTAATGCCTTTTGGAATCCCTATTTATAGTTCTTATACAAATATTTGAACTATTATATAAATGAATATAAAATATTTAATATGTCACGCTTTTTTATAAATATAATCTGTAAGATAACATAACAATGAAACACATCTTTAAATATCTTATTACTTATCAAAAACCTTATGACTTTGTAAAATAGTTCACAAAACTAATTTATTTTTAATGATCATTGATATTTTTTCAATTTTAACTTATTGTCCTTTATTTAGTTAATTTTTTAAATAACATAATTTTTCATTTAATGTTATCATCCAAGATTTTAGTAAATTTTCTTATTGTATGCATTCGTGTCCTGTTTATTATGGTTTCGGCTTACATAATTTTACTTTTTTTTTATTTAAAAAAATCTTTTATAAAAAATTAATATAGAGACTCTTGCTTAATTCATTCAGAATAAACATCTTTCATATTCTGTTTCAATTAACATAAGCGTAATGTTAAAAAAAAACTTCATTTGTTTCCTATGAATTAAGTAAAATAATCTATTTCTTTTTAAATTGCTCTATCTTTTCTTTAAAAAAATCCGTAAGTAAATTTTTGAAAAAGCTCTGTTTCACAAATACAACCTAATTGTGTTAGTATTTGAAATAATAGTTTTTACAATTTTTTTAATGGTACAAAAACGATTAATTTATAACTTAACACAAAAATTAAACAATTTATAAGGACTGTATTGACTAAATTAATACGGTATTTTTAGCTTAGCATATTAAGTTGGCTTAACTGATCAGTTATAAAATTACTTAGCGAAGAAAGACAAAACGCGCTCTCAAATACTTGTATAGTTGTTCAATTAATTTAACCGGTTTAACTACGTTTACAATTAATCAGGTTAACTTCGAGCGAAAGGATTGAGAAATTTGGCGCACGTGTTTGGTCACACAATGTTTTCATACATTGTTCATTGTTCGTCAAGTTTTGTTAATTTGGTGAGTACTGTAATATTTTAATATAAAAAACAGTCAAAATATTAATTATATTCAGAAGAATAATTGGTTGTGGGTTGTTTGCAGAAATCCTCTTTCAAAGTTAAGTAGAGACAAACACTTACTGCCCTTTGTAGTGGAAGGAGAACATAAGCAACAATAGGAGTACGCTAGCGCACTCAAGTGGCAGTATTGTGTAATGTACAATGTTATATAATGGAGCATTAGCGGGGATTATAAGCGAAACGATCATTATTACAATGATCCGCATTTTGTACACGTGTAGTTAACTGGCACTGGCTATTTCGCGTACAACTGAACTGAGTGAATAGATATAACGCAGTTGTTTCACTGACGTGATGGAAGCGAATTTCCTAAAGCAAGTAACCTCCAATAATATCCCGTAAATAAACAATTTGATAGGAGAAAATAAAAATATAACTAGATTTCGTTAAAAAAAAGGGCTGGTTCGTTAAAAAAATATGTTAATAGATTACACGAATTAGTTACTTAGCGGAACCCATTCGAATTTCCATTAGACGGTCTTTTGAAGTCTTGGAAAAACATTCTGCGATGATAAATTAATAGCCGAAATTTTGAAACGAACAGTTTTTAACGAACTTGATCAGGCTTTAATTAAAATGTGTTTTTTTACTAACGCTACACACACACACACACACACACACACTGACAAAATACTCTTTGACTAATAAACGAAGCAAATAATTTTCTTTGAAAGAGTAGGCTTATAGTATGCTTGTGATATAGCAAACAATAAACAAAGCAATTAAAAAAAAATCTAGATTATAGGCTCTATAATAAGTACCGGAACAAAATAATAATTAATGGTTTTCACTAATTAATCATATAAAATTTATTTTTACTTTACACACTAGATATTTAGGGCTATAATAATACGGTATGAACTTCCAAAAATGAAACAGGAAATAGTTCCTTCCTACATAGTTACCTTTATGTTTCCTGTAAAGCCTTTTCTTGCAGTTTAAATGACTTTTTATCTTGTTTAAACAAAGTGGAAAAGAAGATTTTCAAACATTTCCTTTGTTTATATTTCAAAGTCGCTCAATGTTTTTTTACCGTACGTATAGAAGACAACCGTTTTCTTTTTAATGAACTACTCAATCTACATTTTACTTACTTACCCTTTAACTTCAATGCTATTAGTTCTACCTAACCTTAAATTAGGAGAAATCATTTGTAACTCTTTCCATGGAATTTTTTAATGAACAAACTTAAAAGCAATACTGGAGCTCTTTTGACGTGATACTATTTCTGTTTTGACTCTTAAAAAGTAAATAAATGAATTTTGAAAACATACAGTATTGATTTAGTGTTCGCTTAAAATAATATTGTCTAAATAGAAACGTTTTAATTTAGAAAAAGAAAAATATAAATTTATTAAATTAAGTATGAGGTGAATACAAAACGAGTGTGTTTATTGTATAACAAAAGGTGAAACATTTTAAAAACAATTTCATAAAAAAGGCTAGTTTAATGGTTTGTGTCACAGATTCTATGATGCTTAAGTACTCAACGGTCATATTCAAATTTAGGCTTGCCACTTGTAAACTCTGTTTCGTACCCACAATTTCTTTGGTGACACTATGTACACTGAGGCCACGAGTTATGCCTTTGATGTAATAACATCTTGTAATTAGTTCCAGACCAGAATTTTTGCAAAGGGGTGAAATCGTGATGTGTTATTCATAACTGTGCCTTTCGTTATATCCGCCAAATAAATAGACAAAAACAAAATAATATATGCATAACTAGTGACCGTCGTGCAAGCAAGCAGTTTGGTAGAGATTGTTAGTAATTTGAATTAAAAACTTTTGCTATTTTATTTTCCGTCTGATTTTTGCGGCCATGTCTAATCATTGCCGAATTTCCATTGAAAACTGAGCTATTTAAGTGACAATCTTGGTAAGACTCGGACAAAAAACTTCGAAATGAGCGTCCATCACTTTGAGGGATGCAAGATTTTTTACAAATCCGTTACCCAGCAAATAATTTCATCAATTCAAATCTTAAAACAAAAATATTTTTCTTTTACATTTTTTTAAAAACTAATTCCTTATTGTTATCGTCTTAAAGTCCACACAAAATAGGGCTTTAAATTTAAAAATCCTATAAAATTATGAAAACGAATCTCACAGCAAAATGTCTTTGTATTTTCTGTAAGTATTTGAAAGTTTAAAGACTAATTTATTGGATTCAAACTTGGTAGAAAAATCGATTTCAGTAAAGCTTGAACATGTTTCCTTTATTCAGAAAAAGTGCTCAATTTCAAAATGGGACCCATTTAAAATATTTGTAAAAAACACGACCTTTTTTATTTTTTTAATATTTTTAAAATATTTCTTTTTTTAGTGAATGTTTTTACAGTATAAACATTGATTTAATTAATTTAATTAATAATTTTTTATTTCGTATACCATTGTAGTCTACATTGCGTTAAAGTATATTTTTATTACATTTAAATTTAATTTGAAAATATTAAACAAAAATTTAATCTATTTAACCTTCTCTGATTTTATTTACTTATGTCATATTATTGACGCGTTTCGGAACTAAGGTCCCATCTTAAAAACTCACTCCTAGTGGGTCGTCAACACATTAAAATTTTGCATAAAAACACAATATTACAATAAATACGTCAATATCGGGTGAGCAACTAGGGGTTGCGGAACCGGTGCAGGCTTGTCTTTATTTAAGATATTTATCGCTATGCTTTCGGCCTAAAATTTAATTGGTCAATAAGCGTTTTAGTTCTGCAGGCTCTACAAATCTCAAACTCCTCAGCCTCATCCATAAACATAGGCCTATATGCATACGTATACGTAGGGCCTCCAGGTTAGTCTTAGTGTAACCATAAGATGCGCAGTTTCAAGTTATATTAGTTACACTGTTTTTCGGTAAATGCTCCTTAAATCTCACTCCAAAGCCCCTATCTGTTTCACCATACAAAAATTGTCACAGCGTCACATATAATTTTATATATTCCGGTGTTTGCTATAGTATTAAATTTAGGTCGCATATGTTTGTTGTGCTGGAGGCGACGATGTGCGTTGGTGAGGATTTCAGGCCCCGCATGGGGGTTGCAGACTAGCTGCACCTATTGAGAGGATTTAGACGTCCCTCGCGATATCCGAGTCTAAATCGCGACACACTTGCACTTACAACACTACACTTACAACTTCAACACTTTACACTCACACTTACATTTAAGGAGGCGATAATAGCCTCAATGTGCTTTTCGCCTTAAAATAACAAAACAAAACAAAAATGAGGATTTCAGAAATGATATTGCCATAATCTGGTGGTACATTTTTTATAATAATTGGTTTATGTAAAATTGTGTTAAATTTGTTACTGTGTTAGCCTGTGTTTATCTTATCTACCATGGAAACTGTATAACCATTAGCAGTGGAAATGTATGAATTTAAAATTAAAAAGAACTTGAAAGCCTTTAAGTTCATTTTATTATTTTAAATTGAATTGTGAAAAATTAAAATGCCATAAACGCAGGTTTTAATGCTGGATATGATAATGACTATGATGATTTAAAAAGTGAAAGGTAAAGCAATATTGTTTGATATTTGCTTCTATCACGTCAGCGAGAATGCTGCTTTCGACGATTTTTTTATTTCTGTGTACTCGTGTTTGATTGATGTATCGATAAGAAGACAGTTTATTTGAATTAGTTTGTCACACAATTAATAATGTGTTTATTACTTCTCAGTATTCTGAGCGTCACAACTCTATCCTTCACATCTCTATTTCTCCCCACGCACCGAATTGTTTTTGGTATATGCAATTATCGTTTTCAAGAAGCGCAATAAGCCATCTATGGGGTCAGTACTGTTGATACTTTTGCAACTTTCGTAACATATAACACTCTAAATATAAACACTCTTGACATGTTTTTCCTTAACGTCCATACTTCATGCCAGTTATAGTAGTGAAAACGAGGAACAATGTTAACGGTAAGGGTAGAGCAACAGGAGTAGGCCTTATGGCGGCTCGAACTAAGAAACTTTAGGTGCGCAGTCTAGAGAAATAGCAGGCTAACAGGTGCTTTAGCCACATCGACTCTCAAGCCTTCTATATATATATATATATATATATATATATATATATATATATATATATATTTACACATTTGTTTAATTCCATTATTGTAGTAAAAATATAAACATTCAAGTCAATTATTTGAGGACAAAATAATATGAGAAGCTAAAAGCGATAAACAGAAATAAAATAAAACAAAATAATTTCATTCTTAAAATCAGAAAGACCATTAATTTAAATTTGGGGGATGAGAAAACCTTTTGTTGATAGAAATGTCAGTCATTGCTTTATTGTCAGGTTTAATTTGTTTGACAAGATTAAAAATCTTTTATCGCCTTTTACTTACAGCTGTTATTTGTCAAAAACAGAATGAGATTATTTCTTTTTGACTGTTTCAGCAATTTTATTTAGCATTAATTAAAAAGGTCATTGAACTTCCAATGTTCTTAACAAAACTTACAATACACAAACATGTTTTAGTAATTGTGTGGCAGCTCCAAATTCAGTATTTTTATAGATTCGGTTTTCTTAATTCGGATTGATTTTTGAGTCTGTTGTTGATTTAGTTACTAATTAAAATGGTATACAATAAAACTATTATACCAAAAATTAAATGATATCGAATAAAGGACAGTGCTTTCAAAATTTTTCTCTACAGTGGCTGTAAAGTGAATTTTAATTGTTGTTACTCAAATAATTAAAATAGTCTATAATATGAAAGTACTCCGAAAAACTAGTTTCTAAAAATTCAGCAGTGTTGCTAAAGTTTTGGTCATATGTTTAAGACTTTGTTACTCAAGTCAAAATAAAAAATATAATTAATTTCAAAATTGAATTGCTGAGTAATTGATTTATAAAAAAACATTTTGTTAATAGCTTGAACAAGTTCGTCTTTTAGAAAAATAATATGAACCTTTCAAAAATGGTGGTCTTTTGGACAAAAAAAAATTTTTATATTTCGCTTCCAATAAAGTCATCAAGACAAATGTATGGCGCTCTTATTTTAAATTTAAAAAAATATGTACGTAGTTTTTGTTGGATGATAAAGTGGTCTAATTAAAAACTTTACAAAAAATATAAATATTGTTTACTTAAATATTTTAAGCAATGTTATTACTTTCAAATTTGAATTTGTAATTAAATACAAAATGACTTTGATAAACCTATTGTTACAGTTACTGTAAGTTATATTTTATTGTCTCGAATTGAACACGTGACTTTCCATTGTGTAAGACGAGATCCTGGTGAGTTTCCGCTTCTTTCTGTCCTTCCGTCTACCTCAGGCCTTTCCAGGAAATTACTTTGAAGTAAGGATTCACTGTAATAGGTGTGACACGGAACATAATTAACAATCACTCACAAAGTAATTATTATAAGTTTCATTTTAGTAACTGATACTGTACAGAAAACAAAACAATTCTAACACAAAATAAGTGATATTAGGCCTAGTACATTTTTGTTTTATTTTAGGTATTTTGAAGAGGGTTTTAGTGATATTACATTTATAAAATTGTATGTTAAAATTCGTTTTAAAACTCGGATAAAATTTTTGGCTCGATGTCCATTTATCAATTTTTCAAAGAATTAACATATCTCTTTTTCTCCTTTTCATTGAAAATGAGCTACTATACCGACTACTTAGGCACGTCTCTCTCTAAATGAACGCCTATTCTGTCCCCTATATTACGTTTTAAATGGTTGTTGAAATATGTATGTAAGTGTCATTTTCGTATTTTCAACGCAGTACTATATTTAATTAAAATTTTAATGACCCTAATTTATGTCAATTTCATTCAAAATCGACCTAACAATAAATTTTGGTAATAAGTGTTACAAGTTTTGTACCCAGAAAATACGTTAAAGATTTTCAAAAGGTCACTTCAATTCTTAAACAAATTATAACATTTATTCTACATTTGTTTTAGACGTAGAATTTCATATTTTTATATTTTCTTGGACCTTCCAAAATATAAATGACAAAAGTTAGAGTTCATTTTCTTATATATATTTTAATTTGAAAATTTTAAATACGTAGTATTAAAATGGTATTTTATGCAGATTTAATGTTGATAATGACGTTTAAATTATATTTTCAAAGAAAAAAAAAGCAGGAGAGGTAGAAGCAATGCTGTACATTTAAGAACTACCTTACAGCAAATTGTTTCAAGTTAAAAAAAAGGCTAGATCGATCTGTGTAGTGCTAAGTATAGAAGCAGGACTGGAAAATATTTCTAAGTAGAAACTATTACGATCGTACAATAAGTTTTAAAACTATTCAAAATTTTGTGTTTATGACAAGATAAATTGTTAATTTTGCAGTTAAAAACATAAGGAGTGAATGAAAATCTATAATAGTTTGTCTTTTAAATGTAAACAATGAATTCTTCATATCTTAAATTCCCGTATCCAAAGGAAGTTTTAAAAAATTGCAGAAAACTCGGAATATAATTTTACATGTAAAAATAAATAAGTAAGTACCTGTAAAGACATGTTATAAAATGCATACATTGCCATTTGTCTGTATGTATTTTAAAAAATAACTACTCAATAACTTTTTACACTACACAAATGAAAATCAATATATATTAACAAGGCAGAATTAAATTTGAAAAATGTTTCATCCATTTTCAAAATGAAATTAAAATAACAAAATCAAAGTGGTTTACAAAATATTCAGAAAAACGTTTTTAATTTGTTTCTTACAAATTTAACAATTTTTGTTTCAAGTAATAGGATGAAAACAACGAAACAGTGTTAATAAACATGGTATGTTTCATGCTAATGATATAACATTAGTGCAGACTCACTGCAAAGGAAATTTTTTTTTGGTTTGAAAACAGCTGATTATGAGCCAAAATAATAACACTTTCAACAAGGCGTTGTTGAATTTCTAAATATAAATCATAATTGTTTAAATTTAATGCTGACTATTGAAACACAAGCTTGATTTATCATTGATGTTATTTTTGTTATGTAACATATCGCGTGCAGCAAATGATAGTTTAACCGTGAAACAAGCAATAATTTTCAGGTATTCTTATCGTACGTGGTCGTTCTGATTTATCTTACAAACTGGTTTACCTTATAAACTGTGCAGATATATTATAAAATTGTTGTTTTGGTCAATCCTATAGACTAAAATTAACAGAAAATTAAATTTCCAATGATTTGTTAAAACTTGTACGATAGTTTTCAATACTTCTTGGAAGAAGTTTTAAGAATTTACGAAACAAATATTTCTAAATTATATACTGCAGAAATCAACAAATAAACCTTGTGACTTGGGGTTCGATTTCCTAACACAAAACTAATCTAACTTTCCTTAGTAGCATGAACTTAATCAAAATGTAAATATATTTCTTACCAGATATGAATTATTTAGTTATTGAATCCAAAAAGTATTCGATTTCAATTAATTTGCATTAAAAAGTTATTTAATTACTTAAGAGTTGATGCTGTACTCTAAGTACAATGTATTTCCAGGGAAAAACAACAAAACTTCGTAAGCTAATGAAAGTTTCCACCTTTAATAAAATAATGAAAATTGCTTATTATTAACAAAAATTAGTTTCCAAACAGTTCGCTTTTTGTGATTTTATAACAAAAACTAAACATTTGGCAATAAATAAAATAATTATTTTTGATTTAGTATTGTATTAGAACTGGTTAAGAAGTCTAATAACTGTCATTTTAATAAGGGCAGAAGTCACGTGATGAACTAAATAAGATAATTAAAAGATATTCAATAATTAAATTGTGACGAACACGAAAAAATACAAATTAAACACATATAACGTTTTGATATGTGTATTATGTATGTTTGTATATATGTATGTATGTATGTATGTATGTGTCTGCTTGTGCTCATTACTAGAGTATACACTAATAGACTTAATTATAATGAAAATGGACATGTTGATCTGGTTCTCTTATATATCTGAACTGTTTTGAAGTTCTTTGTTTTTTGTAATGATCAATGCTAAAAGAAATTTAAGGTCAACCTTTCAACCGACATCCAAATAAAACCACTATTTCAGATTCGTAAAAAATGTTAAGATCGATTTTACAACAATCACCTTAACTTCTTTGTCCTTAGTTTAGTAAGAAAGTACTACGAGCGAATAATTAATTAGGGACTATAAATTTTTCAGTAAACATTTCTTCTTATAACTTGATAAGAAACTGTAATACAAATCAATGAAAAGCTAATCAGCTATTTACAGCAACACTGTATTTGGCGAAGTGACAGAATATATTTCTTGAAGCAGAGATACAGAAGTAAACAAAGCGGTCGTTGAGCCTGACAGAAACTTGGCGGGTTGCCGTCAAAACTTGTTGGAAATGGTTGTTGCCTAAGAGTGAGTTTCAATGCAATGTGATGAGGCTGGCCTCTTGATAAATATGGAATAGCATCGAGGACGGCTGGAGAAGCGTTTCTTTAGCGTAGGTCTTTATAATACAGTAAACACAACACAGTTATTCATCTAATAATCTGTATTCAGTGGTAAAATAATCGCACTATATTATTTTACTTCGCTGACGTGATGGAAGCAAATTGCCGACAATAAATACTCCTTTATTTTACACCTTTTTAAATAAATAATTTTGCAATCGTAACCAGCTTGAAAGTCAACATTATCATTTTAAACTTTCAAATTACATTAAAATTACGAAAACTAATCCTGTTCTCTGTTTACATTATAAAATTTATTTCTTAAAGAATTGAAATGGCCACAATTTTAAAACAGTTTGACTGATTTTAATGGGTAACAAACGTATCCAAACAATGACCAAATTCGATAGCTGTGCTACGTTTGACTCATATTGTACCAAAATTGCGAATGTAGGAATGCTAAAACACACACACACACACACACACACACACACTAAAATTGAGATCTATGTTATCCATACGTATGTATTACAGTTTTAAAATTTATGTTTTAATGTTTATTTAATTACGAGATGTGTTCAGAAAGTAACGTGAATTTAACGACGGCCCTTTAAGGTTCTCTTTATTTTTGGAAATATGAAAAAGTCACACGGAGCCATGTCTGGCGATAATGGAGCCTGGGGCATCGTTACAGTACTATTTTTGGCCAAAAATTCACGAACAATCAATGAAGTGTGAGCTGGTGCATTATCGAGGTGCAAAAGCCATTAATGTTTTTTCACAGATCCGGGCGTTTCTTTCGGATGTTTCACGCAAACGGCGTTGAACTTGTAGGCAGTACTCCTTATTAATTGTTTCACCTGGTGTCAGGAATTCATGATGCACTGTGCCATTAATATCGAAGAACACAGTGAGCGTAACCTTCACGTTCGACCGCACTTGTCGAGCCTTTTTCGGTCTTGGGGAGCCAGAATGCCTCCACTGGGATGATTGAGACTTAGTTTCGACGTCATATCCGTAAACCAATGTTTCGTTACCTGTTATAATACGTTTCAGTAATTCTGCATCGTCGTTGACTTCATTTAGTGACTCCTGAGCAACTTCCATTCGCCGTTGTTTTTGTTCAAAATTCAACAATTTTGGAACGAATTTTGCTGCCACGCGTTTCATACACAAAACATTGGAAACAATGTCATGACATGATCCAATCGATATGTCAACATCATCAGCGACCTCTCTAATTGTGATTCGGCGATTGTTCATAAATATTTCTTTCACTTTTTCCACGTTTTCATCGGTTGTTGATGTGCTGAGGCGTCCAGGGCGTTCATCATCTTCAAAGTCTTCAAAGGCCTTCTTGGAAACGCTTATATCACTCGTAAACTCTTGCAGATTCTCATAGCAGATTCACCATAGGCCATTGTTAACATTTCGCATACTTGGTTACACTTTATTCCATTTTTTACGCAAAATTTGATACAAATTCTTTGATCCATTTCTTTTAACAAACGAAAATCGCAGAGGTCATTAAAAACACGTCTAACCTTAGTAGCTGTCATAGAGAAAGTCAACAATGAAAACAGTTGAAAGTTTTATCATACTTCAAGGGCATGTATACCAACATAATAAAAAAAATGTTTGATAATCGGACTCTCCAAGCCCGCGAAATTAAAAAATTCTCGTTACTTTCTGAACACACCTCGTACACTATAACTAGATTCAACAATTATTGTACCATACGGAAAGTGTGAATAGTGCTCTGATTCGTCAGTCAGCTTCCCTAAAAGTAGTATTTACGAATATTTATTTTTTTTCACAGTATATAGAAAAGGAAAAATGTAAATGTTGATTCAAGACAGAATGCTCCCGCTATCGTATTCTCATTTTAACTAGTTAATGAAAATAATCTGCCTACAATCTTGCCTACCGTCCGTGATTTTACATAATATCCTGACACAATCGTTTTAAATGTATAAAACCCGAGACAGTGGGGTACCTGTTAGTCCTTTACTGAATTACTTTATATTGTTTATGTTATTGTTAATTAAATTTTATTCAATCGAAAATGCAATAACATTATAATTTGCATTTTTCTGATAGAAAATTTCTTTTAACAACTTTTCCGTGATAAATTAAAAAAAATGTTTATGTTAATTTGATCGAATCATATTTCTCACTAGTCAAATTGAAACGTCTTACATGTCTGTTCCATTCTGGACAGGTACAACTTTGATGATTGCCTGCCCATGACACTGTCCATTGTGGATTACTTTATCTTCTTTTCAAGTAGTTATTAATTAATATATTTGTAATAATTTCAAACGGTTTAATATTTCAACAGTGTTGTAATAAGTAGATTTATGGCAAATCTGTAGTTTCGCAGGACGGTCATAAATAAGACTGACAACACACACACACACACACACACACACACACACACCAGAACTCTTCATAATGTATGTTTAACTAAATATTTATGACTATAATATAACAATATATAAATATTATGATTAGAATAATAAATAGTTTTCCTAGACGGAATTTTCAATTTCTTTATGTGGTTTTTTTAACTTTTTTCCAATTTTAATAGTTTTTCTGTATAAGTCTCTGTTAGAAAGTTTTACTTAAAATTATATTTAGGTTCAAATTAAATTAAATGTTTTACCTATCGTCTTGAAAGTTTTAAAAAGAAAAAAACAAATATATTTCTTTTTCACATATTTATAAAACATGGAAGGCAAAGTATTAACATTAACCACGTAATGATAAATTTTGACACCTTTTATTATTTATAATCTGTAAAAGTGTTTGAAATAACATTTATTGCTTTCGAATATTATGAGTTTAAGCAGATGTAATTATTTGAAAAATGTAAAATTTTGGAACATCATTATAGCCTACGAAATGTTATATATGTCGTGTACATTATTGTAAATGTAGTAATCTTTAAAAGTACCATCCCTCATTTCTCATCCCTTATAGCTCATCACAGCAGCTAAGAACGCATAAATAATTAACTTCCAGATAACACTTATCTTTACTCATTAGGCGCCATTAAAATTATTCAGAGAAGCCACAAAGTAATTTACGTGCTGCGTAATTAATGTAGTAAACATTTCTTAATATCATATTTCTTAATTATAGCCTCGGAGTTTAACTTGGTGTTATCAGAAGTGTTAGCTAAAAGTGAAAAGTTACTAGTTCATGTTTTATTGAAATTTTTTTTTGGTACATTTTAATAAATTATTTTGTTTTTCTTAAAGTTGTCACTCAATGATGGAACATTAATTTTTTTTTTTTTTTAACGTTCGACTATTGTGCACACTTGGGCTAATGCAGACGATAGGATGATTTATAGCGTATGAAAATGCCAAGCCCTGGCCGGGAATCGAACCCGGGTCCTCGGGATGAAAGCCTAGTACGCTATCAACTAGACCACCGAGGTGGCTAGATGATAAAACATTAATGTTATTATTTCTTTTTATTCTGACATTTACCATAATTTGTTTATATAAAAAAATGCCCAACGTTTCGACAGTATAAACCTATCATAAAACCTAAATCTGCAAATAGAAATTAAGCCTAGCCTAGGTTTAAGTGTTGAGAACTAAAAAGAAACACTCAGGGCAGATTCGTTGAGTGGCCAATACATAATCCAAACTAAGGTTGTAACTTCCACAACATTTCTGGCTGACTGACTCAAGCCTTAGAGAACAGTTTTTTATCAGTCATTTCACTTAAGAGGATCTTTCCTACCTTTAGATTCTGATCTGTTGGGTTCTTTTTGGTTGAAGAAGAATCTTTCCGGTTTTCAATGACTCCAGAACTCCCGCTGCATCCTCCCTATCAGTTGTTTGATTCCTAATTAGGTTGGCTTTCTTGTGTCTCTTCTCAGTTTGCGCCTTTAATCTCCCGTTAAATGTTTACAAGCAGTCTTACTCATTTTGAGACGTTCGATTCCACATTTAACTTTTCGTATCGCAGGTTGGGTGGGACAATCCAGCATCCCCACTGGTGGATTCCACGGGATTAAGTACAACCCCAGCTTCCATGTTTTCAAACTTTTCTCTTCACGTCTACTTTTGTCCCTCCCATAGCAAGTATGTAATAAGGACTACGTATGGTCCTTATATGTTGTGTACGTTATTGTAAATGTACTAATATTTAAAAGTACCAGCCCTCATTTCTCATCCCTTATTGCTCATAACAGCAGCTAAGAACGCATAAATAATTAACTTTCTGATAACACTTATCCTTACTCATTAGGCGCCATTAAAATTATTCAGAGAAGCCACGTAAATGTTTAATGCAAAAATGAATTATAAGTATTCGTAATTGCAGGTTACATGGACTCACTCAGTATCTCTATACAAAGGAAGACTTCTTATTCTCAAATATACTTACGTCAAGAGTTGAGGGAGCAAAAACAAAAACCTAAATTAGATTCAAGGATCTAAAGTTTAATATACTTACATAAATATTCTAAAATCATAACAGTAAAACACATTTACAATCTTTGTTTTCATTTTTATTTTAAACACAGGTGATTTTTTTAAATAACTTTTTTGAAAATATAGTAGCTATTCATTTATTTAATAGTTGTAAAACTAAACACAGGTGCAGTTCATTTTTACCTAACACTCTAATTTTTAAATTGAAAAAAAGATATGCTTTTAATATCCCTTAACTCAGTAAAATAAAATTATATTATAAAAGAAATTTGTATGTGGTCAACTGGGATTCTTGTGCACAAATTCTAGCATTTCATTTATATTACTTATAAATGCCATAAAAAAAGTTGGAAAAACTGATAAACCAATTTTTAGGCCGCATCGATAATTTTGTATGTACCATTAAATAATTTTGAAGGGCATACAATTAAAAAAAGTAATATATTCAATATTTTTCTTTATTTCAAGAGTTCAGCAAAATAGGTACGCTATTTTTTAAAAACTTGACATTTAATTAAAAAACTGTTATTATGGCAGCTATCACAGTTGCTTTAATAGCAGATTATTATAGCATTATTATTATTGTTATTATTATTATTATTATTATTATTATTATTATTATTACTATTATTGTTATTATTATTATTGTTATTATTATTACTATTACTATTTCTATTACTATTACTATTACCATTACCATTACCATTACCATTAACATTAACATTACCATTACCATTACCATTAACATTACCATTACCATTACCATTACCATTATTATTATTATTATTATTATTATTATTATTATTATTATTATTATTATTATTATTATTATTATTATTATTATTATTATTATTATTATTATTATTATTATTATTATTATTATTATTATTATTATTATTATTATTATTATTATTATTATTATTGTTATTATTATTATTATTATTATTATTATTATTATTATTATTATTATTATTATTATTATTATTATTATTATTATTATTATTATTATTATTATTATTATCGTTATCGTTATCATTATCATTATCGTTATCGTTATCATTATCATTATCATTATCATTATCATTATCATTATCATTATCATTATTATTATTATTATTATTATTATTACTATTATTATTATTATTATTATTACCATACGAGATAATCGTAAATTATCTGTTATGGTGACCAATCTTAACTTTGTCAATGCATTTTACAATTTTCTATACGGAAGTGTGTTCTCAGGCGTTCACCATTTGAATAAAACAAGCGCCTAAATTGAAAAGCTTTCTTTATACCTTAAACTTTGAACAAATCAAAAATTTGTGATTTTACAGTTTTTTGGAAACCATTCGAAGAGCCCGAAAAGAAATAATCCATTTCTTACTTATTACTTTTATTTATTACTTGTTCTTACTTAATAACAATAAATAATTGTTTATTAATGGATGTTATCCAGCTACGGACCTCCATGTGCCACTTCGTGCAATCTGTTAAATATTCCTTCTACTTTCACAAATTTTAAGGTAACTTACAAAAACCTTTCCGTATTTCTTTTCATGATAACTGCGGTATAAGAGTAGAGATGCGTAGCGAGTTGGGGCGTTCCCTAGGGATATCATGGATTGAAATAAAAGATCAAAGATGCAAGTATAAAGATCCTGAGGCAGAGTCGAATTGTCTGTTTGAAAAAGTTTAGTCTTTTACTTTATCATTCACAAGAGTTACGTGCTTTATAAAACACACAAATTACAGCTGTCGGTAAACTATTGATGTTAATAAAACTTATTAAAGTATTAATTATTTGTTTACGATAAAACGATAATACCAAATTTAAAAAATAACAATATCAAGAATACCCTTGAGATATCAAGTACGTTAATAACTTTGCGGGTTATCCTTTGTTCCTAGACATATTTTTAAAAAATTAAAGAATAAAACTTAATTTACTATTTTACATTTTCAGATCTGTGTCTAACAAAAGAGCTCCAAACTATATTTAATCCGTGCACAAATATATGTGTCTATACACAAACTGGAGACTAAACTTTTTGAACGATTTTGAAAAAATTTGGCATTGTGATAAGAAAATACGCCTGGATTGCCTCATGACAAATTTTTAATTTTTAAAAATAAGAGTTTTTAGAAAATTGTTTTGCGGTCTAGAAATATAAAACACTGAATTTATCGATTTTTATTAAATTAAGTTTAAAAGTTAATTTTAAGTAAGAAATCACGTGCTGGTGAACACAAGTAAAACATATGTGGTTTCGTTTGTCAGCGTGGGAAATTTGAAAAGAAGTTAAATTCATTTTTCCTGTGAAAAAACAAAAACCAGCCATAAGGTTTGTTCGTATTACCGATTTACTCTCGGAAAGTATTTTTTTAAGTTCAAATTTGATACATTAAGTTGAATTGTAAATGTTTACACTTAATAAAAATTAATTATGGCCGGTGTATTTGTTTGGGAAAATAACTTAAAGTAACAATGTTCTCGCACAATAGCAATATTTTTTGTCATATTTCTTTATACGCTAAAATAAAAAACGGTGCACACAGATATTCTTCTTTAAAAACAAATTTTGTTGAAAGATATATTAGCATTACTAAAAACATTACCTAAAATCCATTGCTGCAAACATTGTCGATTGCTCTAAAACTGAAATTGTCCCACACCATTAGTTTTATTACCGCATTTAAAATGAACATTTTCACATCATTAGCAACACACTGACCCACTCCTGACATTAAATTGTGCAGCCAAATATTAACTGCAATAAACACACTACACAAAGTATTCAACAATTGAATGCATACCAAACAGCGTGTGTTTGATGTCAGCAATTATATTCTGATTTGGTGTAATGCCAAAGGGTTAATGTGGTATACTGTAATGCGCTCGCTATAAACACGTCAGCTTCAGTTAAATAACCCGATGCCGGTCTGAGAACTTTATTCTATAACTTGTTGCATATTTGTGTCGAACTGCGAGGTTTTGAAGGCTGCAGTAATATTAGATGAGCATGTGGGAAAGTTTATTAACTAACTAGAGATTCACCGTTCGCAGTGCATAGCTACCTCATGGAATATAATTACAGGAAGTTTGAACAACTACGCAAACTGGTGAAATTATGACGGCCGACAGAAAATTGTTCAGGAAGTCGTACCGAGAGGAAAAATTGTAATTAAATTTAAAATCTTATAATTTATCAACGACGATTTCAAAATTATTATTTAAAATTTTCCCTTATGCAACTTATAACGAGAAATTTAAAAAAAAAATGGTTTAATATTATTTTAAAACCTTTTCACTTTGAACTATCCCCCCAAAATTTTGTTGGAAGATAAATATATTTTGTTTTATTTTTTGGACGTCAAATTAAAAATGGTAAAAGTACATATAATGCTGACATTTAATTACGTTTAATTACACTCGGATTAAGTCTTCTTCGTCCTCTCTTTACACCAATGTCTCGGGGCCTTTTCTTACTTTACTGACAGTGTGTAATGAATAAAACACCCACACGAGACATGTGATAATACCAAAACATTGCCTTACACCAGCACTTTGAATTTACCTTCTATATTTGCTAGAAATATAAAAATAAAAAATTTGGCTAATTTCACAAAAATCTTTTTATTGGATACAACTAAAGTTCTGACGTTAATAAATATTTGATTTACAACTCAAATAAATGCAGTAAATTTAAAATAAAATAATTTTACGGCTAAGGTATAAAAATACTATAGGTGATCAGGTTTATAAATACACATGATCAAAATTTTATTTTAAGAAAATAACTTTTCAGTTTTTTCCATTGTTAACTTTTGATAGGGTAGAGTATATTTAGAAATATAACTTATTTTTTAAAATTAAAACGATGCTTGAGAGAAATGGTAAATCAGACCTAATGTAAAAATTAATTTCAAATTTGATTTCTGTCTATGCAGACACACACACACACACACACACACACACACTCGGACACGTATATCAAAGTGAAAACCACTTTTTTTGAATAAAAAAGTAAACAGTTAGCCACCAAAATCGCAATATCGTCATTCGTTACTTTTACCATACTGTTCATTGCCTTAAGTGTTTTTTCTGTTTTTATTAAGAAATATAAACAGATTCCTAAAATCTAAATGACTCCCGCACACTTCAGTAATCTAAATGTGACAAAACTAAAAAAGATAATTTTTCAAAACCTATTTATTCAAATTCATATAATTGTTGTAAAGCCGAAACCATAAAAGGAAACAGTAAATTCCAAGGCCTTAATGTTTAACTGTAAGCATTGCCTGGTAGCAAAGCAAACAATTTAATGGCGCAACATTACAAAGTGAACGATATAAAAATATCTTGAACAATAAATTTAAATGGCGCCAAAGATGCAGCCTCGCTGGGTGTAATGGCTGGAAGGGAATATCTTCTGGCGGGTGCAGTGCCGTTGTTTAACGGATTCTCTAAAGCAGGAGTTCTCAACCTTTTTTCTGCTTCGACCCCCTAAATAATTTTGTTTATTCCGTAGACCTCCATATGTTCACAATGTGCTGAGCAAAAATTACCGCAAATGCAGCTTTTAGAAGCAGTTCAGTAACACATTTTGTTTAATAATTTGTGTTTTGTATTATTAGATATACGTTAAAGATATAATTATGTTTATAGAAGCAGAAATTTAAAAAATATATAAATCACATAAATACATAAAATTTTAATGTGGTGGTTGAAGTTGATGCCCTTCGATTATCTTACTCAAATCCGGGGAAATATTTGTTAATATTAATCGTGAATCACCACTTTCTGATATCTTGAATAGATTTCTCGTCTTTCGAACAAAATTATTTACATAGCTAAATCCTGCCTCAACCAAGTAAGAACTAGGAAATGCTAACAATAGTGGTTCGCTGATACTTGTTAAACTGACGTATTTTGTGCGGATGTCGTTACAAACCAAAATTCGATATATCCCTTGTTTAATTTATAGACGCAGACAGCTTAAAAATGATTTAATTCCCGTTTTAAAACTATCCTCAAATTTTTCTTTAAGATTTTTTAAATAATCCAAATTAATATTTTGCTTAGTAGGATGCATTCTTATCGTATGGTCTTTCATCTTCGATGGTTTCATATAATCGTAAGAGAATGTTTTTTCGCAGATTAAACATACTGGTTGATTCGATACATGATCATTGACCATAAAATGAAAGTGTGTGTGTGTGTGTGTGTGTGTGTGTGTGTGTGTGTGTGTGTGTGTGTGTGTGTGTGTGTGTATGTGTGTGTTTTAGCACTTAAGTGTTCAAAATTTCAGTCCAGTTTTAATTCAAAAAGCACGAAATCTTATTTCAGCAGTATGGGCTTGAAAGTCATTCGTTAAGCAGCGATATCAATTAATACATTTCAAAGTGGAAAACCTATAATTTAAATATTTTACAAAGTTCATATTTTTTATCTTACAATTTTTAAAATTCTGATTTTACTACCTTAAATCTGTACAAATTAGCATTAGAAATATTTTGTATGTAACTGAAATACTCTACCTTGGTAAAGTTTCATTTTTTGCATTTTTTTATTCAAATATATATGAAGAAAGAAAAATGAAAATATAAAACACTGATTTAAGCAAATATATTAACCTTGATTACTGTTATTCATAAACGTCGTACACTCAAAAACGTTATTTTTCTTTAAGAATTAGAGTGGCCGCTATTTTGAACAAATATCGATGATAAAAAAATTAAACTTTTAGTTTATCAAAGATTTTTCTTACTTGATTTTTAATTCTGAATATTTTTATGGAAATTCATTTCCAATACATCAATAAGACATGCTAGTTTAAATCAATTTACAATGATTTTAAAGAAATGTTACATAAGTTATATTTTATTTCAGTTAAATTTCATTCCAATTTATGGCCCACAATATTCGAAGAAAACGTTTTTGTTGGTTTCTGTGTTTTTAACTATCCTCTCAGTAACGGTGAAATTATAATTTTTTCTTTGTACATTGAATTTCTATTTCATACAGTATCTCAGGAGTAAAAAGTCTTGTAATAATATTAGGATGTTAGAAAATGCTGAATTAGTTGGTAAAAATGAACTGCATCTGTGTTTACTTTACGGAACTCTATAATGTTTTTCAAAAAAGTGATGTAAGGAAATCGCCTGGTTTTAACAGTGCATTTTTTATAAAATTAAAACTAAAATGGCAAATGTGTTTGTTGTTGTGTTTTCAGTAAAAATATATTACATTTTGAATTCGTCAATCAAAATTAGATTTTGGTTTTGTCATATCCCTCAACTTTTGGCCTCAGTAGATTTGAGAATATTTAGATTGCCATACTGATCACTTCGTACACTGTAGGGAACTTTAAATGGTAAGTTAAGACCATAAGGATATCGTTCTTAATACAGATCTTAACTTCAAGAAAGAGTTTTCTACTTTGTATTTTATTTGGAGCTCGCCTTTCTGTTTCTCGCCTTTGGATTATTTCAGTCAATTGAGTGTAAATAACCAGGCGCCTCCAAGACGCTGTCCTCGGCAATAGTTTCGCTTAAGTTTTTTTATTTGCTTTAATGTTGCCTAATAAACAAAAATATATGCAAGTTAGTTTAAAACTAAGCAAGACAAAATAATACCGTGCAATTACTTTCTTTCTGTTTTATTTTTTACTTGTTAATTGCAATTTTACAACTGCAAATGTCTAGTTTAAAAGAAGTGCGTTGAAAACATTATATCCATCATAAGCCATTCTTCGTAAACCTGAATCTTAAATATAACTATTTTTATAATAAAAAGGTATGTATTCGATTCAAAATATTAAAATCAAGTCAACAGCAACTGAATTTCTTAATTAGCTCGGTAAAAATGAGTGTCAGCTGTTATATTGTGCGGTAGGCAACGTTCATTGAAACATGGTGTCTCTATAAGATACCTTTATAGTGTCGGTACAATCTGGACTGATTTTGCAAACAGACTTTTACACAAGCACTGATTTCTTTTAACAAATATTTTGTTACACTTTTTGAATTTCAAATTAAAAGTTATTAAAGTACTTGTAATGTTGGATTACATTCGGCTTTAATTTCTTCTTTACACCAATGTCAACAAAACCTTGTCTTCCTTTATTGACAAAGCGTGTAATGAATAAAACAAACACGCACGCGTGACACTTGATAACACCAAAACATTGCCTTTCACAAGCACTTTGAGTTTACCTTCCATATTTGACGGTGTTCAAAAAGCAAACACAAATGTATCAACTTGGTTTCCAACAATAGCGACGCTGTAACTTTACTAATTATGACATCTCCATTTCTGCAAAGCGAATCACGTTAACAACTGATGGCATTTTATAGAAACTCGTGTAGGTCCAATTAATAAAATGTGCTTTGTTACATGCTGAAAGTTTACCTTGTTTAGGTGCAATGTGTAATGAACTAGTACGGTTCAACAACTCGGGTTTATATGTACTGAAAAAAACGGCTTTTCTTTCATCAGTGTTTTTGTGCGCAGTAGAAATTGTGAAAAATCCGATTTAGTCTAAAATTTATTTTAAAATATTAAAGTTTACACATTACATGCTAACATATTGCGTTTAAATAAAAGTGAGCAAAAAAGGGGCATATTACACGAACTTGAATTAAATCATTTATCGAAAACAAGCTTTTCTAATTTGCCAAAAATAAGTAGAGCTTACATAAGATTTTGTACAGATAAGTACATAATTTTAAATAAAAAAATTTTGCTTAGCGAAGAAATTCAAAACGAAATAATTCCTACGTAACCCAGGGTTTACTTTTAGTTTTTTCCTACTTTCTCTAAAACCTAGTTTTTTAAAAATAATTTACTGTAATCTTGTATATAGTCATAGAAGACAAAATTTGAGTAAAATAATGTTGTTTGAATCAGAACATCAGAACATTTTTTTAAATTCTTATCTGTTGAATTTTCATTTCAGCATAATGTTATAGAGGACTTTTATCATTTTATTTGATGATAAAAAATGTGTTAGGCCCTTCATTTAATTCATTTACACATCATACAGACATACACATATATACACACACACACGCGCGCAAAAGTACGGGCATTGAAGTCGAAACTTTTTGAGTATGAGTTGAGTCAAAACTTTTGAAAACGGATAGATAACTAAAACCTTAACATCGACTTTTTCAAGATCACCGAACTTTTTTATGCCATCAGAGACTATCGTTGGATCATCTCGTTTTCAAGTGCCTAATTTATAACATAAACAAAGAAATAAACATAAACCTAGATGGCTTTGCCCAGGATCGTGCTACAGATGGCGAAGTTGATGGTCGAGGTACTGAATCTCCTGGCCAAACGTCCACCAGACCAATTGCTGAGGATGATGATAGCTCAGAACATAGGGTTAATGACTCAGCAATGGAGGGTAGTTGATTAAAAGACGGCAGAACTGGAAACTGGTGCTAGTGTCCAAAGAGAAATCGATGAATACAATGAAGGAGGTGGGGTAAAAGGTGTGTCTGGGTCTTTAGAGTTATTTCTACTCCTACGAAGGAAGAGAGTAGTTGAAGGTAAACTCCATCACAGTAAGACGGTAAGTACCACCTTAAGGAGGCTGCTTGAGCATGGGTAAGCTGACGTTGCTTTGGCGCAAGAACCTTTGGTGGCAGGCGGCAGGATAGAAGGTCTGGCTGTAAGCGGAGGGACTGTACAGTAGTTAGTAGTGACCTTCGTGTGGGATCTAGGAGCAAAAGGGTTATACTAACCTCTGCATACTTCCCACAAGAAGATATGGACAGCGTCAGAAGGATGAACTAGTCATTGGATTGTTGGGATTTCTAAGGGAATCAATCTGCTGAGAGGTACGTGAGAGGTTTAGTTACACAATAAGTCTGTTGATCGCAGTGCCTGGGTTTGTATAATCCCATCCTCTAGTTTTCTAATCTTAGTCTTAAAACATTAACCTAAATGTCTATGCGTATGTTAAATTGCTCACACTCAGGGCAGATCCTTATGCGATCAGTAACCAATAAATCACAGAGGAAACGAAATGTAAACGCTACAGAATACCTTATATAGTTTTTACGTACAAAAATGATGGCGAATATCCAAATAAACAGTAAAAGTTGTTATTTTTGTGCGAAATTGTAACTTGTTACATCTTGTTTGCTATACCACGGCTTAGGTACCACTTACACTCACAGCATGTACTTAATAATGTAACATTAATACTTATACTCAAGCACGGTGTTTATACAAGCACGGTTGACGACCTACAAGTTAATATTTGACAAAGCAGGTCACACATCGGGTCGCAAATCACAGAAGGTAAATAGAGTGAGACACTACACTATTAAAGAGATTTTATACCCGCAATAAACCCCATATACTGGCGCTATAAAGCTTTGATACGTTCATTTCAGCAAGATACATCCGGCAGTGAAGACTATATATAGGTATACTAGCACAGAAGTAAGCTAAAATATAAATAAGACAAACACTTTGGGTGTACATTAAATAGAAACGGAAAAAGTAAACTTTGTGTAGGGAATATTGTGACTAGCAGTCAAGTATATTATTAAAATTTTGAAAATATATAAGTGGTGGAAACACAACACATACTTAAACAACTTTATAATAAATACAAAACGCAACATACTATTTATTTATATTTAAGTACGTTGGTACTTGTTGGAAATCCAATGAAATAAAGCCACTTTTGTATATTTAAACAACTTGTTTTTTTAGTTTTATCAAACAAGGTTTCACTTGTTAGAACATTGTCAAGGCCACGCAACAGACTGAAGTTAAACTTGCTGATACACCATTATAGTTCTGTTTGGCAAAACACTTTCTTAACAGGTCTAAGAACCAGAAGGGATAATGACCTAGATAATGGTTTTAAAAGAGAAGAACAACCAAAATCTAACTGTCCATTTAAAACTAATACAGATTTACTTAAAAACTAAACGATTTATTTCTGAATTATCTAAATTTGTTAGGTATATTTAATATTTTAATATCGTATTCTCATAAAAACCGGAAACGTTAATTTCTAAGTGGTTAGCAAAACTAGAGTCTGCTGGGTACAAACTCAAACTTCTGTGTTGTTCGTCTAATTTTAAATTTATTACCAGTTTGCCTACATAGACTAACTACTTTTACATGTTTGATTTAGATACTGAGATGGACTTTTATACAAATTAGGAATTTATTTGTTTTTTATTATTTAATATTTTACTTTTAATTATTTTTAATTATTTTAGTTGCATTATAAAACAACTCTATTTGTTACTTTAGTACTAACTAACAAATTATAATGCATTATTATAATCATTGTTATACAACCGTAATATACAATGTATAATTTAATTTGTGAAAGTCTTTTGTTTAAACTTGAGTTTTGTTACAAGTTTTTTAGATGATTGTAAACATCGTGGTTACATTTGACTTTTCTGTTTTCGACAGTGAAGCATCGATCTGATACTCTAGATCACATTATTGTACGGTGGTATAACTGCGTTATATATAATACCGTATATATTATATACAGTGTAATTACATTATATGAAAAATAACCTTCATTCTGGATTTTCGATATGTTTACTATAACACTTTACGTGCCCAAATTCTTGTCGTCAAACTATAAAAGCGCAAACCACGGAAGGATAAACAAAATAAAAGTTATTAGAATAACCTCACGGCGTCCTAAAAAATCGACAAACTAGTTATTATCGGTAAATTTTAAAAATATGTCTAATTATGGGTTTTGGGTATATTCTTTTTTTTCTATACGAGATTGACATTTTGGTGAAAAAAAAACAATATATTTTTATATGTACACATATCCTTTTGACATTTTAGGCTGACACGGTGATATACCAAAAACCTTTATATTTTTTTAAAGACTACGTATCAACTTAAACATTTTTAAAACACAACCAGTAAAAAATGTTTGTATTTTTTTAAGGGGTTCAGAATCAAATGACATCAATTGCGCCTTCAAATGTGTGAAAAAACAATAAGACAAAAGCAAACATATCTTAACTGACATTGTTAGGTTAGTCCATGCGTGAAAAATCTTTTAGTTAATATTTGTGGATTAGGCCTAACGCGATTTTGACCCTATATTTTTTTTTAAAGAGTAAATTAACCTTTTGACCTTACTATTTTTGTTGGGCCTAATAAGGTGATGTAGGAAAATACCTTAAATTTAAAAAAACGTACTCCACAACTTAACTAAGACAACTGTTAGGCCTAACACGGTGATTCATTAAAAAAATTATTTTAAAAAAATTACACTGTAACCTAACTGACACGGTTGTTGCTCCTAACACTGTGATGCGTGATCTTCAATGTATAATTATAATTGCGGGCAAAGCCGTGACGTAAACACAATACTTATTTAAAGGAAAAATAATAATATTAATCTGTTCGTGTGTGGGTTTGTTTCTTTGTCTTGGCACTCTGACGTTTGCAATTTTTGGTCCGATTTGCCTCAAACGTGGCATCAAAATAAATGTTGGTAATAGCGTAGACGACTTAGATCCCTAGGAAATGGTTTTAAAATATCAAAACTAAAAAAAAATTCATGTTTTTTTATCTCGCATTTTCTTAAATTTTTACTTAAGCATCTAATTCAAATAGCGTTAAAATATGCATACATTAGCATTTTGAAGTAATCACAAATTTGAATTTTAATACATCCTGATTTTATTGCTGATTAAGATGATATACTTATAAAAAAATATAATAATATAGTTTTGGAGAATTCTCGAACAATATCAACGAAACAGCTGCATGAGGTAATTATTCATTATTTACATCATTGGAAGAATAAATATAATTGCATTTTTTTAATGAATTTAAAAGTAAAATGTAATATTTCTGGTTTTTTTAAAAAAAATTAAACAAAAAGTGTTTTTTTTCACCTTTGAAGAAATATGTAATAAAACTGAAGAAAGAATAAACTATTTATCATTACATTATTTCGAGTTTTCTGCCTTCTAAAACGTGCATCTAAGATCTAAACCAATCTAAACAGATTGTTTACTTTAATAAAGCTGTTTTTCTGTTGTAGTAACGTTAGGTTATATTTGTTACAATATTATCAAAGTCAAAAAGTTAATATAGAAATGCACAGAGATCAAATATAAAAAGTGTTGACCTGTTAAAATATATTACATTGCAATATTACGTAATTTCAGGAACATTTTTGTCTGCTACGGCAGTAATTATCGCTCGTATTGTTCACAAATGTAAAAATATTTATTAAATTTATAAATATCTAAATTAAAAAAATATACTATTTATTGTGAGCTTTCAATATGTTTAATTTGTTAACTAATAGCGCTTAAAAGTAAAATAAATTCAATTATTATAACTATAAAAAGGCCAAAACTTAATGTTGTCTTGCACTTAAATTTCATGTAAAGACCGTTAACTTTGAATGATGTGGTGTTTTTAGAAAGTACACATTTACTTCTATACTATTAGGTTTCGAATTATCTAAGACTAATATCTACAAAGTAATAGTTTGTGTTGTCTAGTAAACGTGAACTGAAGGATGTTCTCAACCCTAAAGATGCGGGGAGAGGGATGTAAAGTTGTGTAATGGACTCGTGTGGTCGCAGTTGTGGAAGTGCCTCTCTGTGAACTTTACGTAAACTGTTTGTACGACAAAGAATGATTTGCCAAACTGGAATAATTAAAAGTTTACAGTAATGCTCTGTAAAAGATATTCAAATACTTATCCTTATTATCAATTTCTTCAAAATCCGAGGATGCGGTGGTCGAATTGGCTAAAGCACTGATCAGTCTGATGTGTTGCGGAATCGCAGGATTTCTTTATCAAGTTCAAGTATTATCATTGTTGGAACAGGTGTTCAAGGTTTTATTACGAAATTCATAAAATCGAGGAGGCAAATTAAATCTAAGACAATTAAAACGAGAGATATAACTGCGCACAACGTGGTAACGCTGCCACAATATAAGTCCGGGCGTGAGTTTTACGCGTTGACGTAATAAAACTGTAGACACACAGCGCGCCCTGTAAACAAAGTACGAAGTATTTCTTCAGAAAATATTAAAAACAGAACTACAAGTTACAAAAGATTTAGGGTTTTTTTGTTTTACAATATTAAATAAACAGTATGGCAAACTTTCCTATTTAAATCTTTATATGATCACTTATTTAGTCGCTTATTAAAAAAAATTCCAATTGTTGAGATAAAAAAGAGTCAAAATGAATCTCGTTGATTATAGGTCTTTAAGAGAATAAATTTATAACCAATTACTTTTTAATTGGCTCCATTTAATTAACATCACTGAACTATTTTTTTTCAAAATGCATTTAATGAAAATTATTGTTTCTAATGTTGGTGTTTCAGAGCTAACCTTAAAATATTTTTGTGCGATGGATCCTGGTTTTAAGATTTGGAACGAATTGGGTGAATACGTCTTAATTTAGATCGAAAATGGGTAAAATGTAGATCGAACATAACATACGAACAGAAATTCAGGTAAAATGTATTTTGTGCTACTTAGGGGTCATGAAAAATGAAGCTTTTTTTGAGTGCTCGAATATCCATAGAGTATCGATAAATTAAAAAGAAACTATTTTGTTCTTCGTCCCTTACTCCTCACATTCTAGAAAAACCTTTTTTTCGGGTTTATTTACTCTTTACGATTATATATAACATCTGAGATGTGTTTACTTACTGCATTTACTTCAGAACGGATTAATCCGTTACAACTATACTTACCAAACTTACGCACTTCTTCAAGGTCATAGGTTTGACCTGTATTTACTACCCTTTACCGTTTACCCTTTCCCTTTAAAAGCTTTACTCTTTCCGTTTAACGCATATCTTCGTCCTCATTAGTCTGACATAAAATATGGACGTGAAGAGACAAAAAAAAAAACCAATATCAAAATAATGTTTCAAATCAATCACGCTTATTTATAATAAAAAAAATATGTATAAGAATTAAATTTATTATAAACTACAACTTTGTATAAATTTTATTTTAAAAAATCCGTTATAGAATAATTTCAGCAATGGAATCTACTTCTGCATAGCTTGTAAAAAAAAGTTTTATAATTTAACAACGTTGAAGTAGCTCTTTAACATTTTAAATTTATTTTATTTTTGCGTGTTACTATGCTGCAAGGAAAAGGGGTGAAACAACGTTCGCTTGATGAAAGAATGTATTTCAAGTAGCTTAATTATCTTTAAGCTGTCTTTTAAAAAAATTATTAACAATTAAAATATTTTAACATCGAGTTATTTCAGTAAAATTAATTTGCACTTTTCTTAACACTATTTAACAATTAATTTTCTTTTTAACTTAAAATGTATATTTAAAAATTTAATTTGGGAATATGTTTTTTTTCATAAGCTATCAAGATTTTTAATAACAAACGTGGTAGTTATAGAAGTATACCCTTTATAAGGTGGACTTGCTGCTACATAATATAGTTATTCCAGAACAAAGATGTGGCTGTGGATAATATCAGCACCTGCCGTACCAATAGAAGCCAGCGCCGGGATTCAGGATTAAATATTACAGAAATTGCAAGGATATGAAACTACGAAAGCTTCGCCTGCTTGGCGTAATAACATTACTAGTGTGGTTACACTTATTTACAGGAAAATATCAAATTAATTAAGTAGCTATTTTAAATTCTGTATCACATTTAAGAAACAAAAACTGTATTTTTTATTGTAGCATATAAAACATATTAGTGGAAAAAATTAAGGTTTATAGTGTTTAAATTATTATTATTATATTTTATAAATAAATTGTGTATACAAATTATCTATATAAAGTGTGTTTCGCACCCTGTCTTTCACAAGGTACATAACCTCTAACCTTTGACATTATTAATAGGCTATTTGATTTTTAACAAAATATTCTACAATTTTTGATAGAAACAAACGTGATACTAATTGTATTCACTGTATTGTATAAATACGTGTATTATACAATAATTGTATAAATAGTCTGACTGTTTAAGTAGAACACACCAATGCAAGTGAATAGTGTTTCGCAATTTTCTTTAACTGTAAGAGCAGGGACAACAATATGCAGAAAAAATTCAAAATATTCAGAAACCACTACAGTTTTAACAATAGTTTCGTTACAAAACACAAAAATTTGTTACAAATATTGATTTTTACTAAAAAAAACACAAAATTTTCATTCTAGATATTGTCTGAAAAAATACATCAAAACAATTTTATGCTTTTCGTATAAGAAAATATAAGAAATAGCTTTTACGGGAAAAACACTATTTTTTCCGCATCAGAAACTAAACAAAGATCAAAATTATTACGAACGAGCAAAACGTATTATAGAGATTTACACAGGGGAGGGGATAATTTACTTTATAAAATTTATTTGTTTCTTTGATTTGTTAGTTTTTAGTAGGCTCTTTGTTTTAGCCAATATTTTCAAAAAAATAGGCTTTTTATTTTTTAATTTGAACCATCATAATGCATGAAAAATCTCAGTTGGTAAGTTTTATTGTAAAAAGTTTTTATTTTTAGGTTTTATTTTCCCGCTATATGACGAATAAAGAAAGTTTTTAAAGTCGTGAAAAGTCCAAAAAGTGATTTTTCTTAGATCTTATTTTGTGAATGCATAAGAGAACATATGCGTATCTTCGAAAAGTAAAATTAATGAAGTAGGTAGATAAAAGTCTTTATTTGAACCAAATTTACACAATGTAATGATACAACTACATTATTACACTACAATATTACAATAAAAAAGACACATCCATTACCGTGATTAGTTGCTTTTAAAAATTTAATTCATTGCATTAGAGAAAACAAAAAAAAACATTTTCTTTTTTATACATAAATACTAAACCTGTCATAAATAATTAGCCTATACAAAATTTAATCAATGATTATTTTTTTATGAAGCCTAAAACCTTAAACATTATGAACAATATGCCTTATGTAACGTTCTGTTGTTTTTAAACTTAACACTAACAGCCGCCTCTGTGGTATAGTGGATAGCGTACTAGGCTTTCAACCCGAGGACCCGAGTTCGATTCCCGGCGAGGGCTTGGCATTTTCATACGCCATCTCATCGTCTGCATTAGCCCAAGTGTGCACAATAGTCGGACGTTAAACACACACAAAAAATTAAACTTAACAATAATTCCATTCACTCACTACACCTGATCTGTACTGCCAGCAGTTAAGTGAAGGCCAGACTTTCCCATTCAGCAAGTCGACAACTTCATCTCTATTTAGCAAGTCTGACTTTAACCATCTTCTTCTCAACTCAGTTAAAACGAAACTCACCGTAAGGAAATGGAGCAGTCTATTTTGTCTAACTTGTACAGGGAGCAAACAGTGTGACGTTAAGTTTTATTGTCACCTTTTAGTTTCGATAACCAACGACAGTAGGACTGCAGATAACTTTTAGTCACTAAATATAATTATAATTTCCTGTATAGGAAATACGTACATTGGCAAAAATGCGCTCCACAATATGAGTAGCAACAGGATTTTCTGTCATGGCTATCTCCAAACTGAACTCATTCATTAAGTACTTTACTTCTATCAACCAGTATATTTTTTTTTTCTTTTGAGTGCAGTGAGTTAATATTTTTTTCAGAATTCTCTCATCTGCCACTCTTTAGATCTTATTTATGTACAGATGCAACGTATGCAAGAAAATATGTTGTACAAGTAGTGGTATACTGCGACAAATCTAAAAAGCCTCTTGAGAAAATATATAAGTACTCTCTCTACTTTATACCTTCTGCTTCCCCAGACCTCTGCACCATAACACAAGACAGGTCTGTTAACCGCGTTTAATAGACCCTCCTTAGCTGAAAATCGTAATAAGTTATTTTCCAGCATCTCGTTCCATTCCGAATTTAAACCTACATTGCCCTTTCTGCAGTTTTCCTTCAGATGTTTATTAAATGATGTTTGCAGAGTTAGTTTAATTCGTAGATAGTTATATTCTTTGACTGCATTCACTGGCAGATTTTTGTAAAGCTATTTTTAGTCTCGGCAATTACTTCTTCATTTCTAAACACCATAATCACCGATTGGTCCAAGTTAACTCTTACATTCCACCTGTTGACATATTCCTCCAGTAACCAAGCCATAAAATGCTACTTTTACTTTCAGCCAAGAACACGGTATCATATCCTTATGCCCAAAAGAAATTAAAAATTACGACATTTTTGTCATGTTAGTTTACTCTGATTTCGTGGCCCTATTTTATTTTTTTAATAAAATTTTTTTGGTAAATAATCGTGCTAAAAGTGATTTTTCAAACTATTTTGAAAATATTTTTTTAAAATGTACCCCATTGATCTCTACTGGTCGTTATAAACCCAAAATATCAGGTTTTTAAGATATGAAAAACTGTCCTAATTTTTCAAAAATGGTTTTTAAAAGTTATCTTTAATTTTTGATCATTTATGAAGATAAATAATTAATTTTTTTAAAGAAAATTTGTAGAAAAACATCTATCGTTCGTTCGAAACTAAATAAAACAATTAAAAAAGAACAATAAAAGAATAAACCTTGACAGACGTCGGGTTTGCTTTTATTGCAATCTAATGAACCAGTTTTGAGAAATAGATTGGTTGCCTTATATCTTTGTTATAATTTCAAAACTGTATTTTTGGTAAAATAATTAAATGTGAGTAACGTTTTGCAATTATAATTGCGCAGTATTTAATACAGTATTTGTAAAGCAACAAATTCATGATAAAATATTACCTGATGCTAAAATTTAACACGAATTAATATCCCATACACGTACGTGAAGCCACAAGAAAGCTGCCTTCTTGTTAATTAATAGCTTCAGCGTAACAGTAGAAGCAGTTTCTATCTGTTGTAATCACAGATTAATTAACGTGTTTATTCTCTTTGATCATGATTGTTCTATGTACAGTATCTATTATTATCTTTGCCTTTAACATTTGACACACAAACGGAATCTTTAGTTACATTTAGATAAATCAGTGCATAATCCTAAATACAAAGTTCGTGTTTGCGCAGGAGCCGTGTTGTTTCTGATTGTTTATGTATCGACCCTTGTACAGTAATATCTAAAAAATTACGTGGTGTTTAACGTCCGACTACCACGCAGGCTAAACAGACGATGGTGTTTATAGCGTATGAAAATGCCAGCCCTCGCCGGGAATCGAACCCGGGTCCTCGGGGTGAAAGCCTAGTGCGCTATCCACTAGACCACCGAGGCGGCCAAAATTTACGTGTAAAGTACCACGCAGAAATATAAGGTGTTTTGCTTAGTAAGAATGCAGGAAATCATGTTGTAGCCAGACTTGTTGATGACGTCAGCTATTCTCTTTTAGAATTATAACAGTGAATAAATGAGTCACTAACAGTGTTAGATGTTCAAATTATCACTTTGACCATTTGTCTTCTTTTGGTCTGGTTTATTTAAAAATAATTTTTCACAAGTAGCCTGTACTTTGAGTAAACAAATTTAAGGGTCTATGGAACCTTTCGCCATTATTGAATCTACTTACTTAATTATCATAATAATATGACTTGTGTTTATTAATGATTTGTTTATATTATTACGCTAAGTGCCCCAATCGGTTGTTTACCAAAAATACAGACCTGCGTCATTGAAACTACATATACGGGGTACTCACACATTCGTTACAACACTAGGGATATCTCGTGCTTTATAATTTTCCATTAAAGACTTTACAATAAAATAAAACCGACTTAAAACTGATAAATAAACCGATAAAACCGATTTGTGTAAAATAAATTTCAGGAGCAGTATTGTGTCCCTGTAAGAGCTGCAGCACAGTGCAGGTATTGGTGTCAGAAATAATTAATTGCGTGTGTGTGTGTGTGTGTGCGTGCGCGCGTGCGTGCCAAACAGCTGACTGGTAAAAAAATAATTGTTTAAAATAATATTTAAATTATTATGGTATCCAAAACTTAAATAATTATTAACCGAATCAGTTTTTAAAGTAGAATTGATAAGACAATCTAGACCAGTTCTAATATGCAAAAATTATTAAATATAAAGACTCTGCTTGTAGTAAACAGTAAATACTGTAGCCTAATTTAGGTATTTAACGTAAAATCTGTTTATGTACGTTACATTTATAAATATTTCGATAAAGTACAATGTCATAATTCAGTCATTTATGTTATAGGTTATAGTTTTAAATACAAAATTTAAACAAATCAAGCCCTGTATTATTAAATAACGTAAACATATTGAACGGTATTACTTTATTTCAGGTTATAAAAGTATTAAATATAACTATAAAGTCTATTTTAACAGATATTCTTTTTGACAAAAAGTAGTAGGCGTACATGGTTTCGCAACGTTTTTACTTAGGAAGTTATGTACAGTAATTTTAAAATACAAGGTTTGACTTAAAGATTACAATATTACAGTAATTAAATACCTGCGAATGGTATTATTTCAACAATATTTCATAGTTTATAAACAGATGCTGTAACACTGTTCCACTTTTTGCTGTGCATTGTTGTATATTATGCATTTCTTTTTCTCATTAACTGCGAAATGTCGCACGGACTCATTACAGATTATTCCGATATTTGTTAAAATAAGATTAATTTTAATATCTCGTTTTAAAGTTCATGTAAGTGAAATTGTGATCAGGTTTTTTCTAATGTGTGTATATTTTTCATTGTATTTTCATTGTACTCCTTACATTTTAAAAAACAAAAACCAAATAAAACAACCAACCAAATAAAAAGCTGGCCACATTTCCACTTAGGCCTACAAGACTTTTAAAATGATATATGAAGAATAATTTTATCATAAGAATAACATGGTATAATTTGTACGTTAATTAACAATTAATATGTAGGAAATAGATTCATTATGACCGACCTAGTCTACAGAGCCTTAAATAGTATTTAACATGAAATGTAACAAAATAACTTCAAAACAAATCCATCTGACTAAGAACTATATACATTTAGATTGGGTATTTAAATAAAAGTTAAAATGGAGAACTTGTCTAGCTCATTAAAAAATCATTGGTAAGTGATGATTGCAACGATTTTGTTAAAAATTAAATTGTGTTTTTTAAGAAATATTTCATTATTATGAATGGAATAAATTTAAAATAAATTTTAGTGAATGTAATTTGTTTTTAATATTTTCTTAAAATTCCGCACACATAATTAAATAAAATCATTTTATAGACTACGTAAAAACATTAATGCAATTTTTATGTTCTTTAGAAATGAAGTTTTTATACTACGACAAAATTATTGTAAACAAAATTATAGTGAAAGTTTACAGGTTATAGAAGTTAAATTCTTATTTTAGATGGTTCTTCATTAGGATTACGTATATTTATTTTGGTGTAGTGATAACTACCCTTTTGTTTTTTTGCAAACCATGTCAATGATTTAATAATATTACGTTCACTTAAAAACCATAAATTTAATTTTGTATACATCATAAACGAGTAAATAAATATGCAACTATACGAATCTACTGAATAATCACATTTATAAACTTACCACTTCCACCTTACAAATTAATTAAATTCCAACAAAGTTTCTTCTAATTTACTTTGTAACGTTTTGTTTTCCTTCCGCGTTTTGTGTTGCAAGACAGATGCTGGTGTTTACTTTCATTAAGTGAAGTGCATTATTGCTTTACTAAAAAAATCACAAACCTAGTTACCTATGTAATAAACATAAACTAAAAGCAACATAACCAAGGAATACACATAGTTTCCTTAACGACAAATTAAGGTTTTGTTAAGGATTTTAACAGTTGTTTGAAATCAGCTGTTTAATATATGCGAATTAATTACAAATTTATTACGCTATCTTCACCTGCCGCAGCATTAAACGATTCTGACTACAATTTTGAACTGTTTATAACAATTTTGTTTATGCATTATTATCACTCGTAATTATCAATTTTGTTTACGAATTAACTCATAATTATCAATTTTGTTTACGAATTAACTCATAATTATCAATTTTGAAATAGGAGTATCCTGTTCGGGAGAGAAAACACCTTTTTTTTAAACAAGTTAGGAAACATTGAATAGCATTAGATAACGAAATATTTCGATGAGTGAAAATCAAAATAACCTAATTTTATCACAAAGCAAAATATGTTTATCAGTTTCGATGTAGTGGAAGATTAAAAAATAAATTATTTAATTTTTTAATTTTATAATTTTTTAAATCGTAATTTACTAGCATTATAGCTTTAAATTTTATGTAATGTAAATTAAAATTGAAAATAATAAAATGCCTTTCAAAAGACGAAATCAAACTACGACTGTCGTTGGGTTTAATTTGTTTTTTTTATTTTGAGGCTACAAATACACACACACACACACACACACACACACACACACACACTTACAAATCCTATTAGCTAAATTTGTTATTACTTTCTCAGCACCGATCTTGCTTTACAGCCTAACAAGTCGTGCTAGAAGAAAAACTGGTATTTTTTGCGCCATTTTCAAATTCCATTAAAATGCACCATTTTCATCCACTAAAAATGTTAACAATTAAAACGCTTTGCTTAATTTACTTACTTGCCTACGCACAGATTACAATAAGCAATACAGTTTAAATGCAATGAACATTTCTTCAAATGAAATTTAACTATAAAGTACTCTTTTAATTCGAAACTAAAAAAAAAATAACTAAAAAAATTTACTTTCAACGCTATAACAATTTACTCCTCTACTTTTAAGATAAAAACCTTTTAAAACAGCTGTATTTTTTCTTTCTATTTCAACTCGACCTTTAAGCTTTTGTTTTTTTGTGTTTGTCCGTTTGTTTGTTACGCAGTTTTTGACAAACGCATAGACTGATTGTTTTCAAATTTGGTACAAAGATATCTTGTATAAAGCCCAAATGACGTATGTATAAAAATGTCTATTTTCCGTATTTCCTATTTAATTCCATTTTAAGATACCGGACTCTAATTTAACAATGAGAGTGTAATTGATGATTATTTCCTGTGATACTGACTGAACTGCAAAACCTATCATAATATTGACCGTTTCATAGAGATAGATCATAATATTTTCAATGAAGTTTTTCTTGTAACATTTTCGTAAATATTACTGTTATTGATTAAATTAATGGAAAAGTTACGAGCGCTGTCATAGAGACAGCGCTTATTACTGTATTAATTAAGAATATATTGCGAGGTTTAGGTCCTACTGCTGGTGTTTTTTAAACTATTACTTCATAACTTTCCAAGCTCCTGTTCAAGGGTTAGAAGAAATACATAAACACGCACGCACGCGTACGTAAGAAAATATAAGTGTATGTTTTTATGCAGAAATGCATTCTAATTATTACCGAAATAGACATTTCCAGTACTATAAATAATTATCGTAATTATTCTTAGTTAAATTACCTTTTGATTACAACCATCAGATTTGTAGAAATATTGAGTAAATAACATTATTTCACACAGTTATTCCCAGAAGGACTGAGGAATTTGACTAATTATTTATTTGCTTTTAGGTAACGCTACTGTAAATTCGCAGAATGTTTGTACACAAAACAATGCCGTGTCACACTATCACTTCTACCTCCCACTCAGCTGATTCAACGTGTGAGTGTATTAATGCGTTGCCATGGCGACAATACATCTAGTGACGTCACTAGCACAACATATAATTAACTGCGATCAAGGAACTGCGGTGTTTGATTAATTTACAGCCAACCCAGCTCTCACCTCCCTCCTCACCCCTGTCTTACACCCCTGCACTAACAACACATTCATTTGTTTTTATGAAACACTTTTTCTCCTGTAATGTTTGTTTTCGCTTTAAATAAAACGAAATTAGAAAAATTTTAAATAAATGTGTAATGTTATTTCACAAAATTAAATAATTATGGCTTACATCGTAATGGATGCTTTACAAAAACAAAAATGTTCACAAAATGAATAATTGAACAACTACTGTAATTTGGGAAATTATTAATTAATCAATATTTGCATATATTTCTTTAAATCAAAAACTTAAGTTTCACAAAAAAATAAACAGTAATTTTTCTGTTTTAAATTGCATAGTTCATGATCTTATTTGGATTTTTTAAGTTTATTTATCAACAAATTTACATTGGGAAACTAATTACTGAAAGTGCTATCATTATAAGGCTCATAAACATGAGCCCCTGATTTATAGGAAACGTTATGGCCAGGATTTATGAGCAGTTTGTTAAAAATTGTTTACCACATCTTTATATATATATATATATATATATATATATATATATATATATATATATATATAGTACTAGGCAACACTATTGTGTTCGCATTTTTTACCCAATTTCATTCAAACTTAGTACAAACAATAAATTTGGTAATAGTTTAAAAAACTTGGTTGACTAGAAAAACACACTCAGTATATCTAAAAAAATATAACTTTTATTTAACAATTTTTTGAAAATCTGATTTTATCATCGTAAGCGATTGTGTTAAAAAAGTGCATTAAAGCTTTTTAAATTGTCAAATTTCACCAAACATTTTTAAAAGTAATTTATCAGTTGAATTCAAAATATTATTTAAATTGCAAGGCAAAAATTGTTCTTGATTTTCGGCATTCATGATATACATATTTATGAAAAAATATAAAAATTAAAAATTAAAATGTTCGTTTATGTAGGGTTGTTACGCAAGTTAACTTTTCACTTCCATCAAATCAGCGAGTAAGTTGTATTTTGTTATATTATTTTAATATAATATAAAAACGGCTAAAGATGAAACTAAACAACAACTAAGCAAACGAATGAGCAAACAACTAAATTAATTTTGGTAACTAAAAACTTTGTTAATCGTACAACTTGTAGTATGCTTCGATTGTTTTAAATTTGATTGTAATTATTTATCGTGCAATATACTTTCGTACTCGTCAAATAAACTTCAGTTATATAAATATCAAACTGCATTTATTTCTGCTGTGCTGCTTTGGGAAATTTCAAAATGAGCAGACAAACCCTTGAAATAATAGATTACCATAACTTCTTCATATTAAAACTTGCCGGCGAGCAGCTCAGGGCCGTATATTTACATATTCTTCCCGTAACTTTAGTTTTATATGAATTATTACACTTTATGTCTTTGTCTCTCATGAGGGAGATGGAAAATTGTTTCTTATTAAACTTGAAAACAGAATATACTATTATTGTTTAATAATTAATTTTTTTGTATTGTTTAAATTGGTATACGTTTTGATAATGTTTCTGTAAAATGTGCCAACATCAGGTAGAAGCAATGTTTCGTTTAAAAAAATATTTTGTTTAATAACAAAATTAAAGTATTATTATTACGCAAGGCATTAGAGTCTTATAGAGAAAACCTAAGGGAGTTTTTTTAGGTTAACTGAGTTTTAATCAGCATTGAAAGGAAACAAAAATGTAGTTATTTTTTTAAGTGTTAAACGCCAAATATCAGTTTCTTACAACTCTGACACAGGTTCGAGTCTAGCGACTGCCGTTGGCTTTTTCTTAACTTATATTGATTCTCGGTTTCCATTAGCCTAACTGGCATAAAAACATTAAAACAAATATTAAGATGTATTTATGGACAAATCTGAAAATGAAGAAAAATTTTAAGATAAGTTAATTAAGTAAAAACATTCAATGAAAAATCAAAGATTGGTGTTGTAGTTATTATTAATAAATTATTATTAATGAATTAATTACAACACAGCCATTCTTTGATTCTTCATTGACTATTGTTTACTTAATTAACTTATTTTTGAAATTTTTTTTCATTTTCAGATATAAATACATCTTAATATTTGTTCTAATGTATTTAAGCCAGTTCAATGTACTTTAAAACAGCTGACTCATTTAAACAATTATACACGTCTGGAAATAAAATGTCTCCACAGAACAACTGATTTCGGACAGCAGCTGTTTCTTGTTTAAAGATAAATTCCATGTAGTGATTAATACTTAAGATGGAGTAGCAGTGAAAGTATTTAACTGCAAACGGGTTGGAACAATAAGTGGTGAAATCTGATACTAAATATTGCATCGGATTAAACAATTATACATTAAATGAATAAACTGAAGCTTTAATGCGAGTCCAGACACGGATTTACCAGCTGTTATTGTCGAGGTGCTCGTAAAACTAACACACTTCACTGATCCTAATAAAGTGAGTTTTTGTAGTAAAACTGCCTTTTCCTTTCTTTTTTTTATCACTTCATAAATCTTTCTCTTTAATATACTCTCAACAGTATCCTATACAAAAGTAATAATGCACGTAATTCCTTTAATAATGTTATTTATGAAAAGTGTGTATAAACCACAGGTCTACATACAAATGTATGAATTTCGGGACATTACAGCCTTACAGATCTATTGTGCCTCCTTTCTTGATTCGTGAGATGCTCAGTTACGGCGACTACTTCAGTTCTAGTCTTTTAGTGAAGCCTAGGATTTAAGGTAACGTTGTCATTTATAATCGGTGGCTTAACAGTTTGTTACTGGAATGCAGGTGATTGCCAAAGCCGCATGTAAGCGCTTTTGCTGTTGGTGCCTCCCTTGAACTTTTAAATAATTCTCCACTTCTTTTCAAGAATATTAGAACTTTGTCATTGTTCATTAATACTCTACAAAAGGATGCAGTGTTTTAAAAGAGACATAAATTGATAACGAAATGTGAAAAAAATAATCATAATCGAAATATATGAAACTGAAATAAGAGATTGATAGTTAAAGTTTAAAATATTTTTAAAAAATATATACGCTTCTATCCAAAATGAACTTATACAAGTTACCTTTATCATCTTCTATTTGTTTGGTATTGTTAAAAAAATTGTATTACTTATTCATTAATTTTCCCTTCATTTTTAATAGTTATTTTCCCTTGTTACTTGAATATTTTTTATATATTTATAAATTTCGCACTTTAGACACGACCTCTGGTTGACCTAATGGGAATAATTCCATGGTACTTGTTCTGCTGACTTCCTTTTAACTCCACTCCCCCTTTTGTCCTGACCCAACAATCACGGAGACTGTTCGCCAACTCTTTGTTGTGCGGTGAGAGCTGCTGATTTCATTTTACATTCTTGCTCGTTTTATCCACAAGTAGCTAGAGACATTAGGTCCATCCATACGGAACCCTCCATAGTAAGGCAAAGGTTTGCTGGATCACAAAGTAGCTCATTTTCTAAGGTTTTTTTATTACATACAATTACAACTAGTCTAAGACTATCTAGAAATATTTTTCTGTCTGCTGTCTGTGTGGTGAAAAAACGTCCAGAGTCGCCCTTCACAATGCATTTACACTTCCATGTGTATCAATCCTGCACCAAGTCAACAGGTTTCTTTCTCTTCAGTCTCCTCACTTGTGGTACGTTGCCCAAATGTACCACCTCTACATTTTGATGTTCACAGATCCTTGCTACATGTTTTCCAGCATACCTTTTTACCTCTTCGGCCACTAAAGGCACCTTCAAATCCTGATGGATATCTGCATTGCAGGTATACCACGGTGCTCTGACAATACTACGAAGCACTTCGTTCTGAAATGTTTGTATTATTTTGATGTTATTTTTCTTCGTGCGTCCCTACAGTTGAATGCCGTAGGTCCAGACGGGTTTCAGGACCTGCTTATACAGAAGCAGTTTATTATGTACGGACAATTCAGAGTTCCTTCTGATAATCCATTACATTTGTCTGTACTTAATTCCAAGTAGTTCGCGCTTTTTTTCACGTGAGACTTCCAACGAAGTTTAGCATCCCTAAATATTTAGCCTCGTTTGCATGCAGAACAATTTGTCGGTTTATCATTACTGGCTGATACACATAATGCTTGTTAGTAAAGTTGACATGAATTGATTTACCCTCATTCAGTTTAATTCGCCATTTTCTAGTCCATATTTCAACATTATTGATAGCTAATTGTAGTTTGTCAGTAGCTGTTTGATTGTCATGTCCAGTAGCAAGTAGAGCGGTGTCATCAGCAAATGTTGCTGTAAAAACCCCATCATTGGGATATCATTAGTATATAGCAAATATTGAGTGGGCCCCAGGACGACCTGAGGGGCTAACAAGATTTTAATCATAGTTTCACCATCGTTAACTCAATATAGATCGTAAATATACGATTTGGTGCCTCGGCAAGTAACCATTTTACTTTCCATGCCCTCATGCCATACTTTTCAAATGTTACGTCCAAAAATTGTTGCACTATTTTTTTATTATAATGATTTCTCTGTGACATCAGTCATACGATGTACCTGGTCTACAGTCGAGTGCTTACTACTGAATCTTAACTGGTGATTTGGAAAAATCTGCCTGTCTTCAATAATTAGCATGGCCTAAGTCGATTCAAAAGTAGCCTTTCAAAAAGTCTTCCTACAGTTGTGATGATATTGGTCTATGATTTTTTTTAGAATGCCTTGCCCATTTCACTACCATTGTGGAACATACTTTATTGGCCTTTTTATCTTAGCTGCTCTCCAAAGAATAGTCATATTCTATCATCCGTCAGGTCCCTCAGGAAGCACTGAAAGCTTTCATTTTTAATAATTTTGATCTCTTGATTCCAGATGCTTTCAAAGTTTGTTCAAAGAGCTTTATTTTCTTGTGGAGAACGACTTTTCTGCCATTTTAAGTGCCTTTCTCTTTTCCTATAGTACCACTTTAGGAGTTTTGAATTTAATACTCCTTCACAGTTTTATTAATACATCCCTATTATTATTCCCTATTATTCTTTCTCTTCAGTCTCCAAACTGGTGATTTGGAAAAATCTGCCTGTCTTCAATAATTAGCATAAGTCGTTTCAAAAGTAGCCTTTCAAAAAGTCTTCCTACAGTTGGTAGCAATGATATATGATGTTTTTTCTTCCAGTGTCTTGCCAGGTTTTGGGATCATAATTACCTCAGCTATCTTCAAATGTATAGGCACATATCTGAGCCGTATTGCCGCATTGGAAAGATGTGTTAACTTAATTATACATTTATGTGGCAGCTCTTTGAGTATAACTGTAACATAAGTTCTGGTAGGTTAAGTGCCGGAGTTGAAATGAGATAGGCTAAGAGAACTCACTTGTTAAGTTCTTATATTACGTTGCTAGGTATTCTGCAACAACGCATCTCATTCCCATTCACCCCCATTTTATAATTACAATTAAAAAAAACGTACTAGCATGCAGAAAATATTTTGATCTAGAAACCAAATCCTTCTTTAGCGTTTACTTGTTATAAGTTATCCATAATGTGTGCAGTCTGTCAGTGTTACCAACATAAACACAGTTTAAAACTTTCACCTTTATATTCAAGGCTTATATTCGACTGAAACCGCTGCATGTTGAGTTATTGCAGAAAATCCCCTTCAGAAGCACCATTTCCGTGTAATAGAGAAGTACAAACACAAGGAACAAAACAAAGGCATATGCCAACATGAGTCAAGTGGTCATTGTGCTGAGCTACGCTGAGCTGTGCGGTGTTGGTATTAGGACTGGCAATAACAAGGAAATGTGTGTATTGGCAGGGAAACAATTATTGCAAGCATGTAACGCTAAAGTAGCTCTCCCTAGAATAATATTTTTAAATTTTTGGCTATTTATTTTGTTAGGTTCTTTTCGTGAAAGCGTTTCTAAAAAAAAACAAAATATCTGATTAATATTACTAATTGTGCTGAAATTACATTAAATTGGTAAGAATTATATTATGGACTATACAATAGACAAGTTACAATTACTGTTCCTCAATATTTATTTGACGTGCCTGTTCAGTGCGGTACTTATTGTTACGATGTTTTTTTTGTCAAAACTTTAAGAGTTATTATACTTGTTTATAAGTTTTAATAAATAGTAAACAGTAGTTTATTTTAACCTTTAATATTTTTATATCAACTCTTAACTAAAATACACAATTCATAACATTATAAACTATTACGTATGCATTTTATTCCAGTCAAATTGCACAACATAATTACTGAATTTTCTAATAAAAGTTAAGAAAATAAGTAAGTAATAGAAACCATTTTATTGTAATTCATTTTAATTACCTACTTTGGTGTAATATGTGATAAATTGTTTGAGAAAACGAAAAACTCACGTAAGTGAAAATTGAAAAATTGTCTTTTCAAATACAACAATCATGATACAAGCACGATAATTTTGTTTAAATTTGGAGCTTCGTAAAAATCAAATTTTCGTACTTTAATTTTAAAGAGTTTTATGGAAGCTTCACATTCTTAACTTCAAAACACTATATTTCATAAAACACTAGACTTACTCTGTTATTAAATTTTGTTCATAATTGGTTAATAAAAATTGATTTAAAATAACTGTTTCCGTTCTGGGCTCCAAACATTGAACCTCTTTCTATAAGCTATGCACCAGGTTGTCCCTGCAATATAAAGGTATGCGCCCAGGTTATTAACAAACCAAATTGGGGAAGATCGAGCAATACAAATTCTGAATGCATACAATGAAATTGAGGCACAACATATGCGCCCCAGTGCGGCAGGGGGAGGGGGTGGCAACCTGCGGACGTGATCGGAATATCTGCGACTTGTTTCACAATCTGTTTCACGACCCGAGGTCAAATTTGTGTACACTTAGTGACTGAATCTGTAGTTGTATTTGTGTTAAATAACTGTTAATTAATTTATTATTTCAATTCGTAATATTCGTTATAATGTAACCTATATAAATAGAACTATATTTTATTAACTTCACTCTCTCCGAATATTTTGGAAGCTGTAATTTTTGAACAGAAAAAATTAACATATAGGCTATAATTTATTATATTAGTTTTAAAGTTGAGAAGATAGTCGAAGTTGAATATTATTCTACTTTTTGTAATATAAAAAACAAACATCAGTGTTTTTGAAAGAGAGATCAACGGGCAAAGTTTGGCCTTAACACTTTCGATTGCATTCTCAAATTGTCTTAATTTTGAAAAGCAATCATAACCTTTTTGCAAGCTATGAAACAGCTGTTTTTCAAAATCAGCAGATTGGTTATGAAACCGTATCATACTAAATATATATTGTTGACTCATATTGTTGACTGTTATTGTTAACTTGTTTAGAAATAACAGTAAAACTTGTTCGTAATTTTTTAAAATTTAAGTTGATAGTCATTGTTATAACCTCAATATTTTCGGTGTCTGTTGTATGATTGAGCAAGAAACCAACAAGCTTTGACGTGTGGGCTGCGGAAGTAGGCACTGGTGGTGTCGGTAAAGCAGTAAAACCTTGGTACACCCCGGGAGTGAGTAACGCTGTAAATCCCGTATCGTGGTGCAGTTTTTATGGCAATACAATGCAATCTTGCCAGAAAGGCGTATCAAACTTTAACAGTTGCGCCATGTTTTTGTTAACTTAATAAAAACGTGCTGAAAACTCACCGTCACGTACCGTGGCCTGTTTATAGAGACTATGAAATGTAAGAGTTTGATTTAGCGTTACACAATGCCTAATTACGACATTACTTCTTCATACGGCCTATTTTATCGTCAACGTTTTGTGTGGTTCGATGTTATAAATATTTGAAGTTGGTTTACAAACATCCTTATAATCATCCAGTAGAACATGAAGTTAAAAAGAATTTTTCGAATGCTAATTTATGTAGATTTTGTTACTGACTATGAAACAGATTTTTAAAAAGGGTAGGACAAACAAAATGTTTTTTGAAAAATCGGCTTAAATCACGACAGCAAACAATATGCGAATTTCTTTACAAAAAATAGGCCAAATATAGTTCAGCTTATTTTGAGTTTTTGCACTACTTTATGACTTTAAGTTTTGAAAAGCAAAAATTAATCATTGTTCAGTAATTTCAGAACACAAAGAATATTTAATAATATATTTTTTTACAAATAAATTCTGTTTGTAGTATAATTATTATGAAATACAACGTTTTTCATCACGATTGATTTTCAATAATTTTTTAGGTTATGTAAACTTGTAGATTATGTTTTTTATAATTTTTATGTTACGTATGAACACATAAAACGTGTCATGTTTTAGGGCTGGTTGTGATGTTGGATTTTGCAAAACGCGTGATATTAGAAACATGATTATATTGATATATATATATATCAGTATATTTTGCGCGTTGCAAGTCTCATTATAAATTAACTATAATTAAAAATTAGAGTGTTTCCGCTCGGGATCGAACCGGAGATCTTGTATAACCGGAAGGCGAACGCAATAACTACTACACTACGGAAACTACGAAGAAGCTTGACCGATTTAGGTATATGAAATGAATAGTTAATTTAATTTTGGTAGTTATGTTAAAAATATCAGTTGTTTTGTTTTAATTCGTAAAGATCAGCTGATTTTATTGAACATCTGATAGACCATAATAGGTTTTAGGTTATGTTGTTAAAAATTAGCTATGTTAATTTGTCGTGTTTTTGAAAAAATAATCGTAATTAATATAAAAAAAGAAGAGAAAACATGATACATTATTTTTATTTTTGGTTCAATAACAGAAATGTTTTATCATTAACTGCCATACCACAAAAGGACTCCAAAAATTACATAAACAACTCTAACTATATTAATTTAACTTTTTTAGAAACAGAGTTTAGAGTTTTATGGCAGCTAGTGAAATTTATTAAATTTGTTAATTTCAATATTCATAAACTGTACACATTTGTAATACTCTATTATGTTATCAACAATAATGTGCATTGTCTATGAACTGTTGTTTACCGAAAGTAAAGTTACCAGACTGACAGACAGAGAGAGAGAGAGAGAGAGAGAGAGAGAGAGAGAGAGAGAGAGAGAGAGAGAGAGAGAGAGAGAGAGAGAGAGTGAAAAGATCTTAATGAAAAAGTAACGTTAATAAACATAGCTTTAATTTGGTAAGTTAATTTAAATTTGTGAACAGAAGGAAGGGGAGCCCTTTGTTGTAGGGGACTGTACCTTGCCTTGAGTGAGCTAATTGTAAGGGCTAATTTGGATGACTAGATTTAAAACGTCTTTACTTTGTGGTTTGCGTAAATACAAGATCAAATTAAAAAAGGGTTTGGGTGTTTAAATTTGTGACTAATTAAAAACTCGCTCGATTACTAAATGTTTAACACAGTTTTTTCCTAAAGGCACTTTGATTTCTAAAAATGTGAATATTTTTTGTAGAATTAGGAAATATAATATTTTACAGGTCATTTTTATGACGATTATTTGATTGTTTCTAATAGGCATTGAGAATCTAAACTCTACTAGAAAATTATTAATATTTGCAGTTTTTAAATATTTTCCATTATAAAATTACCGCTAGAAGGCACATTGTAAAGATTAGACGGATTTTGTTTGTATTAGCACTATAGCCGACTAGATTTTAAATTTTACAAAAATTGTATTTCATTAATAGTTTGGACAAGTTCGTCGTCAAGTAAAAACTATTTATCCTTTTCGAATTATGGTCGTTATTATTTTACATGCTGTAATCAATATTTCCATTTACGTAAATTATTTTTTTAATTTATGTATTTTAAATAATTGTACACATTTAATTCAAAATTTTAAAAATATTTTTGATTATGTATATTTTAATGCTTATTACGATAATAATATATTTTCTCACAAATTGTCTTTTAAAAATTTCTTTAGACGTAATTTTGAAACAAAAAAACTGGTTATTGCTATTAAAAGAAAAATTTTACCATATTATTATGTTCAGTTATTGAAATATTCGTTTATGTATGTGAATTAGTTGTTTTTTTTAATTCCGTTTTCATCGCGTTAGCAAAATTTTAGATTAAATTTTTAAGAAACTAGAAAATGGGATTATAAATCCCCAGGCACTGTGATCGATGGACCAATTGTGCAACTAAACTTCTTAAGTTAGTTTTCAGAAGATTTGTGCTCTTAGTAAGTTCCAACAATCCACTGACTAGCTCATCCTGCTGGAGGCCCCTGGAGCCCTGGAAACCAAAACCTTTAGCCTCTTCATAGCTAACCTTCACGATCATAAATTATGTGTCTTGCAGTTTTCTCCTCTTTACTGCATAACCTAAACATAGTTTCTCCGTGGTACTATAGAGTTCATGTGCACTCTTAGACCACAGAGTCCAGTAATGAGCCCAATTGGTTGTGCTCTGCATAAAACGTCTGCCGCCCATCTAAGTCCTCCATGAGGAACCTTAAGAAACGCTTACTATGGTAATACCCATGAAGGTTATCACATCTTGCCTGGTGTTGCTTGTTAATCCACCTATTAACAGCAGACCCAGCCAAAATATAGATATTCCGATAAAATCAGGTGCAGATCCCAGTTCAGCTAGTCGGTCATCCCCTTGAAACCCTTATGCCCTGGAACCCAGTTAAGCGTAACTCAGTTTCCCAGGAACAAAGCATTGAAATTCTCTCGATATAAGCTTGGATCGAATTACAGACCCACAAATGTTTTTATTGCTGCCTGACTATCGGTATAAATATGTCTTCTCGAAGTCCCTTTTCAAATTCCTGAACGTTTCATTAATGGTCATTACTTCAGCCAGAAATACTGTTGCATACTGTCCCAGGGCAACTTTCTTTATCCTTGATCTAGGACGGCACACCCAACATCAGTGCCTGTCTTTGTCTTGGAGCCATTTGTATATCATACTAGGTCTCCAAAATTTTCAAAAATCTTCTTCAAAAAACACCATCTTGATATCAAGCAATCTAGAAACCATGAATAGTTTGGCAAACTGCTCAGTCGCCAACATCAGAATCGGGACTGGTCTTTTAGATGAACACTACCAACATGATAAAATAATAACTGTCGATGGTACAGGACCTTACGCACTCAAACAACTTTTAACACTTAAAACTATGTCCCATTTTTTATTTGATAATTAAAAATTTATGTTGTGTTATAAAAATTAATTATAAATTTATAATTAATTAATTTTAGGTATGAGATACAAAGTTTCGGATTTCCCAAGCAATGCATTTTTTAAGCGAGTACTGAAATAAGTTGCATATCCTTTCGCTTTGGCGTATACAAATGTTTATATACGTAGAACAAGAGTTGAAAGCCGTTATTTGGCGATTCTGAGGGCATTTTAACATTAGTTTAGAAATGTAATCTCTATTTTTTCCGAACAAAACACTTTATAATTCAAGAATTAAATATTGAAAATACGATTGAAAATTTGACGCAGTAACTTCATAACAGGCGGATTTCACATTTAAATTGACAAATTGAATTGGTGTCAAATCGCCTTACTGTACATAATTACATTTATAACTCAGCCGCGTGGTTGATTGCTTTAATGCAATCGTTCTGTTACAGCAGTAATGGTGCATGCTAGTTTTATTTGCAAATAGAAATTTATCATATTTTAATAATCTTACCTTATACTTTGTTTTTATAATATATTGTTTTATTGGTACGAGTAAAATATAAACACGAGCTTACAACTGCAGCCTGTAAAAATCCTTTAAAAATAAAGTACTTTTTACGCTAATTACTTTAAAAACACTTTTTGTAAATCAAAAAGGCATTAATATATTTCCACATTCTTTAATGTTTCAGCCATATAAGGTTTTTTTATCAAATTTAAAACTAAACACATTTTTTAATTACAATTGAAGACCGTTAACACAATCATGTAGAAACACAAAACAAAACTTTATATTTTGAATACTATTTTAAAACTATTGTTGTTAAAAACTTAATTTGTTAAAAACTTTAAATTAATTTTCTTAGTGTGTCTTTTTATCGTGACAAAAACGAGGAATTCAGTGTACGAATAAATTGTTTATGATGTGAATTCTTCAAATTAAGTACAATATTGTTACTTAACTTTTATAAACCTAATCTAAGTCATTAAAATTGAACTTAAAAAGTAAATGAACAGTAGAAATATGTACAAAACTTTAGTCATTTTTTACAATGTTCATAGATACAAAAAAATGTTTTGAAATTATCCTTTTATTTCTAAAAAAAAGATTGTTAATTGTTGCCCATTTGGTCTGTACAAAGTTTTAACTGTATCTTCGTACTTCGCCTTGATTAACATAAAGTGTGTTTTACTACACTTATCAGGTAAAATTAATTCGACAAAGCCGAGATTCTTACTTCAAGCTGAGCACCTTTAATGCTGGTCTCACTTGAGCCCTCGAGCTTTTACTGCCTTTTGTTTCTCATTGATTTGCCTTGCTTTTCCTTTTTGGTGCAACGCTGAAATATCATTCTCCTCTTTACACATTTCTGTACCATAAATTTTGGCAACTTGAGAAAAGTTTGATACGAACTTGTTTAATATGTCCAGCTGGAAAAGTACAAGTGGGAAATTACACTGGTGACAGATTTTTGACCATACTTCACAACTTTATGAAGAGAAGATCATGCAGAGATTACTAAGTATATCGTATTCCACTCGAAATGAGCTTCAGAAGTAATTTTCACATTCGTCATCTGTGTCGCTTTGCATATAAGAATATCCTACTATAACTATAGTTACTTTGTAGTATGTAGATGTTTCATCAATTACATGCACATTGTGATAAAGTAATTACAGTATAATTGTGTAATTTTTATTTTGAACCTATAGATGTTATTGAGGTCTCAAACTTCTGGATTACGTTTGTTCAGAATGAAGTGATGCATTAATAAAATTTCAAACTTCTGAAACAAGCTAGTTGAGAATATGATGCTTAGTTAAGATCTCCAACTTCTGAATCAGACTTATTGGAAACGAAGTGATGCATTATTAAGGTATCAAATTTCTGAATCAAGCTTGTTAGGAATAAAATGATGCATTATTAGTTTCTCAAACTTCTCAATCACGCTTATTAAGAATAAAGTGATGCAGAAGGTCTTAAACATTTGGATCAAGCTTGTTAAGAATTAGGTGATGCATTTTTTAGGTCGCAAATTACTGAATGAAGTTTGTTAGATGTATAGTGATGCATTATCGAGATCTCAAACTTCTTAATCAAGCTTATTATAAATGAAGTGAAGCGTTATTGAAGTCTCAAACTTCTGCATTAAGCTTGTTTAGAATAAGGTGAGATTCTGAACCTTGACAAACACCGTGTGGACGATCCACATTTTTCCAAATAGGCCTAATAGACATTTTCCTTTATTTCTCTATTCCGTGATTTTTATAAGCAAATATTTGTAGAATCGAGAAGTCCTGGTTCAAAAAAAAGTATTTAATTAGACAAGATCAAGTTTTAAAGAATGCAGTACCTGATCAAAAATTGACGTTTCCCATTTTCTCACTGTAATCTTCAATTGTATTGTTGTAAACACTGATTACATCTACAATTTAAAAAAATGTAAATCTGTTTGTGAAAAATAAATTTCTTCAGATTTCTTTTTCGACAGTACAAATCTTCATGGTATAAAAATTATCTCATTCATATTTTAGGATCTAGAACTACTTTTACGGTTTTTGTAAATAATTTTATTATAAAAAATTCGATATCATGTTTTCTTGAATAATCTCATTTATGTTTTCATTAGACATTGAAAAAATTGATTTTGCTTTCTTTATATTAATTTTGAGGTTATGTTTATTAAAAATCTCGACCCTTAAGTAAAATATAATAGTGGTTTGTAGCTCTAGTACTATAAGTGAATTCTGAAAAACTCAATAATTTAAATTAATTGGAAAATGTACCATGACTGACGCAAACTTTATATTATTTATTTATTGTTTAATAGATTTTGCAGTCCGAACATTTTTAATAATAGGCGAAAACAATCATTTTTGTATCAATTGATTTTCGCATATTGATTCATTAAGAACGAAATTTGATTATGTATTGTTATACGTTAACTTTTAGATAAACAAGTTTGCAACAATTAAATGTCCCAGTTTCTTTATTGTTTTCAGCCGTTACGTAAATAAATCTAACAAATTTGTATTAATAAAAATTGAACAAGACATAAAGTCTCGATTGAAATAAATTGCATTTATTTTCTTCTCAGAAGTAAAATTGGAATTTAATTTACGTATTTTGGCGGATAGGGTAGAAAATACATCTTGTTTTGCATAACCGCTTCAAAGCTACTTCAGCTGAGGATCTCTTCCTGACAGATTTTTCTGTTGAAATGAAATTGTTTACTGCAACTTTATTCTACGAACAACACGCCTACTTAGAAAATTTAACAATTGGTAGTTTTATGGAGAGTAACAAGTAATAAACAATAAGTAGCCTACTCACTCTTGTTAATGTAACAATTTTGAATTTTTTTCTAATTAACGAATTTTTATTAGAAATATGGAGTGCCAATAGTGAGTCCACTATTAGAGTGTCCATATCAAAAAACTCACAACACATATCTTACACAATACACACACACACACACACACACACACACACACACACACACACACACACACACACATCAACGTGGGGTAGTAAGCTCCTTTACGGAGCGCCGATTTGGAGCCAGGTTATGACGGTCGCGAGCTATGCGCGCTAGGTTAATGCGGTGGACCGCCGTGCGTTGCTGCGTGTCGTGAGTGGTTACCGAACAGTTTTCAACGACGCTGTATGCGTAGTGGCGGACGAACCCCAATGGAGCTGAAGGATGATGAAAGAGCGAGGCTCTACTAGCGCAGGCGAAGTACTGAGCCGCGGTATAGTCATACAATGGCAATTACAGAGAAGCGAAATCGGACTCTGAAGACATGGCAGCGACAGTGGGACGAATCAACAAATGGACGATGGACATACCAACTCATACGTAACATCCAGGATTGGTGCAACAGGGATCATGGGGAGGTGGATTTCTATATCACATAAATTCTCACTGGGTACGGTTGCTTCCGAGCTTACTTGTTCCGTTTCAGGCTGGAAACAGTCTAGGCTTGTCCCCTCTGGCTTCCAGCAGTGGAGGAAATGCGGAGCATGTGTTTTTCCGTTGTCGGAGATTCGACGAGGAAAGCATGAAACTGCAAACATATCTGCGAGGCAGCATTACACCGGAAAGTCTGATTGCGATAATGATGGCTTCACAGGCCAACTGTAGGGCCATTGTGGGCATTCGCTGCAGGGGTTATGAAGAGGTTGGGGGCTGAAGATTGAGAAAGGACAGCCAACGCTGTAGAAGAGTAGTCGGTCAGCCAGCGAAATTCCACCTTCCCACGAAGTAATGCCTGGAGGCGGTTCCGTGGGAGGGGGTTACAAAAGAGGAATGCTTTTGGAGGTTTTTTAGTGGATAACAATTTATCTTGAGCTTGAGTTTGATTTTAATTTAAGTTTCACACTCTGGGGTAGTGCGATACCCTACCCTAGGTAGTCTATAAAAGATTGTTTCCACTTTTTTTTTTGGCATAAAAAAACACTTTAATGTCCTCTGTTTAGATAGATCATCTCCAATGTAGGTGCTGGCCACACGTTCTCGTGTATGACCTCTGAAAGAAAATCTTTAAGAACCACAGCTGCAGTTTAGCTAGAGAAATAAATTTCCTAAAGTCCTTTTTTACCTATAGTCAGGACACTTGGCGCGATGTCCTCATAAAGGATATTATGTAATCCTTTGAGTTATAGTTTTAACTAGGTTGTTAAATTAAAAAGGCGTAATGTAGAACTTCATAAAACCGGTTTCTGGGTAAATTTTATTAATTATTTAATTACTCTTAATTTTAATTTATTCGATTTAATTTTAAGACTCTCTCTCGAGTCGTTCGTTGGAAAGGATTTATCCAAACAAATTTAGTTCTGGTTCAAGTGCACATTTACTTGGTTAATTAATAACATCAACTCTTATTAACTTTGTATAAATATATACCTTTTATTTTCCTATGATGATGGTCATTACAGATATACGCATTATTATTCACATTTCGCTTTATATAATTAATTCTCAATGATCACCCTTTTTAAATTAATAAATTACTTCATTTCAACTTTATTTGTTTTATTTTTTTTTTAATTTTATATTTAGTTACTAAAGGGTGTACATACATGTTTTTTGATTTATTTTTAAATGTAATATTAGAAAATATTATTACGAACATATTATTACTTATCTTACCTTTATCTGATCAAAACTTGTATTACAATTAAACAATAAATTAATTTAGATCGACTTCGTATCTCATAAAATTTTATGTTTATAATTATTATTTAAATTTTTAAAAAATAAATTTTTATTTTAATATAGATGTATATAGGCAAAACTTGCCTAATGATAACAAACCCTTCAATTGTCGGAATATTTAAAATATGCAAATAAATAAAATCATTCGTATATTTTTGTCTTATTTCTAAACACATCTATTATATATATATATATATATATATATATATATATATATATATATATATAGAGAGAGAGAGAGAGAGAGAGAGAGAGAGAGAGAGAGAGAGCGCGCACCTGTTTTTAAAAGTACCAAGCCGATACTACTAATAAAATACTAATGTACCTTCACAACTTATGATTACCACAATTTATGATTCTGATTCTTTAGCAGAAATAATTTACTGGCACTAATTTGAAATTTATGTAAAATAATGTCATTAAAAATTTTAAAATAAAAGTATATTATATTGGAATGAATTCTTATTGGATTGAGAATTTTATAATATTGTATATCGGTATCTTCTATAATTTACTACTGACTATAATTTGTCTCGGATCAACAATTAGTGCTCTTGGTTCTAGAATCGTTTCCCGCGGGGTTTTAAGGTGCTCACCGAAAACAGTTGCGTTGAATTTCCTTACAGTACTTTGGTATCCCTCGGATTGTCATCTTTCTGGCAATGTCTTCTTGTTGGTAATGGATTTTTGCCTATTGAAAATCAGTAGCGTGGTTTCCCCTCCACTCTTGGAACTGGTATACACTGTCCCTCTCCTGTTCTGGTTATTATGAACGTCTGTTAGTTCTGATATGGTAGTAGCTCTAGTGAAACACATTCATTTACTTATGATTGAAGTCTGTGAATATATATTATAAATTAGATTGTAAATTCTTCACTTTGTTAAGGAGTTCATAATTTAAATTTTATTGCTCCCATATTAATTTAACTGTTACTAGCTGTTTTTTAAATTTATATTAATTGATGAATTTTTCACAATCACGTAATTTTCAACTATTTTAACACGTGTAAATTTGGAAAATTTGCAATTTCTTTCTAATTTAATTATTTATCAAATTTCTTAAGTTTTAACGTGAACAAAATATCAATATAACATGGTTTGTATTTTGAATTATATATATATATATATATATATATATATATATATATATATATATATATATATATGTGTGTGTGTGTGTGTGTGTGTGTGTGTGTGTGTGTGTGTGTGTGTGTGTGTGTGTGTGTGTGTGTTCTTAATTTATACTCTCTAATCGTCATATATTGCTTTACAAATACAAATAGCAAATGTCCAAATAAACTATAACAGTAACATAAATATTTCATCATTAAATAAAAAACAGTACATAAGTGTGTTTCAATTATCGTAACTTCAGATATCAATAATAAGTGGATGAAATTTTAGAAATATATATTGTTGCTATTTACTACATATAATAATACAAATATGTTTTTATAATATAAAAATGTATCGTACTACATATTTGTTACATATATAAACCCAAAAATGAACTTTTAAAATGTTTTATAACAAAATATAAAATATTAAAGAGTTTGGTAATATATACAATAAATATATAGTAAAATATATTACAAGAGTCTCGTGTAATATATTAATAAAACAAAGTAACCAACGCTTTCAATATATTATAAATCTATGGCAATGAAGTGTGGAACGCCAATATAGCTCAGCTTTATCTGCTCGTAAAAATATAAAAAGCTGCAGCAAGTTGCGTGTCAGTCAGCGGCGTGAAGTTCCTGTCTGTTTCCGTTTCTTTCAATCCTGACACCTTTGTTGTTCCTTCTCGCAGGAAACGAATTCTAAAGATTCGTTTTTATTAATCTTTTTCATCCCAATAAAGTTTGCCCTAACTAATACCACCCTTATGTTTTTATGTTTTATCTGTTGCAAAATAACAAGATAATTTTAGTCCGATTGTTAAAACTGTAAACATTCAACTGGAAAAAATACAAAGTGTAAAATTAAATAGAAACATTTTAATTCATATAATTTTACCAAGAAAATATGTCATTATGCGATGAAATAGAATATATAAAGTAGTTAGATAAATTTTATTGTGAAATTAATTTACGTAAGTAACTTATAATTACAATATTCTTATCACTTGAATTTTTTTCAATAAATACGTTCAGAGTATTTTTTAAATTAGTTATTGGTGCACAGCATGCGAAAAATAATAGTTATTTGTAATATTAATGACCAAATAGAAACAAAAGTTTCCTTTTATTATATAAAGAATTTATATTTGTTTAAAATTAGTTTGAGTTAATTTTATTTTATTGAAAATCGTGCCATTTAAGTGATAAAAGGTGATAACAAAGAAGTTTAAATTAGTTCTTAAATATTTTCCATAACATTTCTGAAATTAGCGTATTACTCTCACTTTAAATTAAAATATGCTTTTAAAATATGGTTTTTGAGTGAAATTTATGTATATTTTCGCTTTCCATTTTTCATTAAAAAAACAGATCTATAACAACAAATTAATAACTAACCTGCTTCCAACGGTTCTCTATCTCCTTCTCTCCAACACCTTTTTAAACTCGTTACGGAAACAAACTTTTTTTAATAAAATGCTTCTTCAGTCGTTTAAAAATCTGGAGTTTGTTCAACAACGAAACTATATAGTTCTTAGACTTACCATGAAGATACCATGAAAAGACTTGAAGAAACAAAGTTCTTGTGCTACAGCAAGTAAAACGGCAATTGTTTTGCAAATGCATTCCTAACATTTTTGACATAATACCTTCACTGATTTTTAAAGTTCTGCTTAACTAATACCTCTATCACCTAATTTTGTCATACATTTCGTAATTTTTAAAATGTTTAACGCACTTTCATCAAAAACTACTTCGACGGAAAACGCGTTATTGTGTCGTCAGTTATCCTCTACTCATTGATCAGCTGACATATATTGATTACATAATTTTTAATATATTCACTGCCTATGTAAAATATAAAAGCCGTTAGTTTTGGCGAAGTGTCGGTTGACAAAACAGTAAATATAGAGGGCGCTGTGTTTGACAGAAACTTGGCCGGTTGCCGTCAAAACTTGTTGGAAATGTCTGTCTGTTGCATTGCCAATGTAACGAAACAAGTTTTTTTACCATTTATGCTTGTCGGTGTACAACCAAAAGTGGGTTTTTCATTTTCCTCAAATAAAGAAACGTTATTTAATGTCTTCTTCTTAATTTAGTGCTATAAGTATAAATCGTTTTACCTTCCTTCTGGGACAACAAATCGCCTACTTGTATTTCTTTCTGGTCTTTTCTTATTTTCTGCTTTTTACATCGATTAATGGTTAAAAACTAGATGATGCCGTATATTTTTTATTTTTTCCAGCAACCTCAAACACGTGAAACTCGTCACACAGCTGCTTCGTCATAGAAACGAATGGCTACCGATATTTTTATTATACAATCATTTAGATGTCCAATTTCATGTTTTATTTTTTCAAGTGATTGTCCAAAGTCACAATTTTTCAAGCATTAAAAAAAGTTAGTTTTGTAAATTGATTTTCAAAATTGTTTTTAGTTGTTTAATTATGTTATTTTATGAAATTTTGCATCTATCGCGTTAGTGTGAATGTTGCGTGTTTCGTTGATTTTCACTTTAAGTTGTTCACAAATATACAACAGTTGTAATTATAATTGTGAAAATAAATTTTTGAAGGTTCGCTTTTATTTTCTTGAATATTTATTTTTTTTTCAAGACAGCACTCTAAACGTGTAGTACCAAATTAAATAAATATATTTGCTAAAATCAGACAATGAATCACCACCCCTTTTTTTGAAGGGTATGACCCTTTTAACAAGACCCAGTTGGCTGAAAATGAATAACACCTTACATACGTCACAAGACTACACTTTGCACTTTATGAGGGTTGCTTTGCACGACAGACAGGACAAATCCGCAGAAATCCCTCACGCGTGACAAATTGAAGCGCCTCGCGGAATATTCAGCGGCTCGGGATGTCTCAGACCTCGGGGCTGGATTTTCTAAGTCCTGTCAGCCTCTACTGCAACACTTCTGACGAGAAAATCTTTCAAAGCTCACTTCTCGCTTTTACAGTGTAAATTGATATACTTTGCTGTTCGTAAATCGTTTAGGTTGATTTTTTATGTAATTCTTTTTTTATTTTATATTATTCTATTATAAACCTTTACAAAAATAAGGATAAGTACCTTAATAAATAAAGCCTACATCATTTATGGCAGGACGTCTAATGTCTTTAAAATCGGTTCTACAATAAATACGATGTTTGGAAAAGTCTCTGACTTAGAATGAATGTTGCAATTAGAGGTGCAAGTATTCGGCAACGATATACGAGTAAATTAGCCATACAACTGTTAAGTCAGCTATTTCACTGCAAGCACTCAATATTAATACTTCAGCTTATTATTACTGTGCATATTAATAATATATATATATATATATATATATATATATATATATATATATATTAGATTTATTCAATTTTACTTTCTAATTCGCACCACAAAATTTACACAAGTTGTAATCCCATCATGCAGTAAGTCACTTTAGGGCCATTACATTTTAAGTATTTTAAAAAAACCTGGGCTTAAAACTTAGCACATAAATAAAAAAATGTTATAGATTTCATTCGTTGTGATAATGAGTGAATTTTTATTTATAAGTTTTTAAATTTTAAAAGTAAAAAAACTATCAAAAAATGACAAAAATCTAATACTCGTATTTATGTAAGATTATGCTTTAATCTAATATAAATATTAAATATGTACATATCTTAAATATTACATATCTTAAATATGTAAGAAAATATTTATGTAAGATGCTTTAAACTGCATCGTTTTATTTATAAGTTTTTAAATTTTAAAAGTAAAAAAAAACTATCGAAAAATGACAAAAATCTAATATTTATGTAAGATTATGCTTTAATCTAATATAAATATTAAATATGTACATATCTTAAATATTACATATTAAATATTACATATCTTAAATATGTAAGAAAATATTTATATAAGATTAGAAGATGCTTTAAACTGCATCTTCTATAAAATACATATGACGGATAACTAGAACCTTGAAACATTTGGATCGATTCAAACATTTCATAATTTCATCATTTCATCGAATTGGAAATACGATAAAAATTACATAACAGCTAACACTGAAACGTGGCAATTAAGAAGGTTTTTTTAAAAACATAATCGATTTTAGCCTTCTATGTATCCGCACCCCATAATTTTTCAATAGATCTTAATCTATCATATGTACATGCACTATATTGCCGCATCAACTGCAAATTTCATAAAAATCGGTTAATATAACGTAATATACGGATTTAGTAGATTTGTCGATAGATCTAAAACGGTCTTACAAGAACAGAAACTTCTTTGTAACGCAAAATAAACTTTAGAATAACGAATACTGCTAAGAATATATTGTACTGGGTACTTTAACATTTCTGTTTTGTGTTTGGAGAACTGTAAAAATATATTCATTATTTTTTTAATTGTATTTGTATTAAAAAAATATGAAATCATTTGTAATTAATGGTGACGTATTATCATTATATTTTTTAAATTAAATAATTCGATTTTATGTATATCAGTTTTATTCTATACATAAGTATAATAATATTTTAAAATTACTTATTTGTAATTTACTTTGTACAATTAAAACAAATAAAAATGAACAATTTTTCAAGAAACGTTTCTGCGTATAATATATATAAATAGCTGTATTATATAGCTGATGAAAAGAGCAGCATATCAAAGATTGCTCCGAAGAACGTATCTTTTAACAAACCGGAAGACTTTAAACTAAGTAGGTACAGTTGGTTGGGGTACTGAGGAGGAAACGAGAGTTGTTTTTTTCAGTTCTCTTGTTTGTTATAAAAATGTTTTAAGACTTGATTTTTTAAATTGTTAGATATATATAACTACAGGTTTTTTGTCACATGACAGTGAAAACGTTTGTAAAATATTTTTACCACCACTAATTTATTAAAACAGATTTGTTTATATTCTGGTTCAATTAAATAAAGCCAATTTTAAATAAAAGAAATGAAGTTTACGAACATTGACTGAATCCGTTCGGAAATTTTCTTTTTCTTTAATTTACTGTTAAAATCTTAATTTATTTTATTTCGGATTTGATTCACAGTCTTGAGTTATAAATGCATATAATTGAACAAACTTATAATAGTTGTTATTAGTCAATTAAATATTATATTAATTTTTTTTTATACTTTTATATTTTATATATTTATATTTTTTATATTTCAATATTGTATTAATATTAAATATTTTCAATTTTGTTTTGCCAATGACTTTTGAAAAGTATATTTTAGTAAAATATCAACACATTAATTCTGAAGGTGTTAATGATTTATGATTTATTTGAACAGAAGAAGGTCTGTACAACATGTATTCTTAAGTTATTTTACATCCCGCAGGGGGCTGCAGACTAGCAACACCTATTGAGAGGATTTAGACGTCCCTTGTGATACCCGAGTCTAACACACACTTACACTTACGATTTTAACACTTTACGCTCACATTTACATTTAGGGAGGCGATAATAGCCTCAATGTGCTTTTCGCCTTAAGATAACAATATTTATATATATATATATATATATATATATATATATATATATATATATATATATATATATATATATATATATATATATATATATATAAACTTTTTAGATAAATACATACCGATTCTTCTATGTATAGAAGTAACAACTTATAATACTTAATTATTATTTAATATAAATTCTTATATATCTTTATTAAAATATATCTATAAATATATAGATAAAAATATTTATAATATAAAAATATTAATAAGTATCTATAAGTACTTAATAGGTAAGTAACAACACTAAATACTTTCTAAATATTTTCATGTTTGCGTTACAAGTAAGAAATCAAGAATACATCATATAAATACATGCAATGAATATAATGTAATCAGCATTCTAAGTACAAAATTATGAATGCAAACTGAGTTACACGGGGAGAGAAACACAAACACAACGCACCCGGTTTTGACAAAACTTTCTACCAACTTCTTTAATGATTCAAAGGCTCGGGTTTCAGAGATTCACGCACAAACTGAAAATTACGTTAAAATCTGCCTCCGTTCTTCAGTGTTGCAGGGTGTTAACTGGTTGTATTCACACAAGCTGAAATTTGTAAAAAAATACTTTCTAATTAATTACAGGCTATTTAGTTAAACTACATTATTTAATTAAATGTTCAATTATTTAGATGTTTCTTGTAACACTCTTCCAGTTAGGAGAAGAATTATCATTTAACGAAGTGCGAGGCACTTAAAGTGTTAATTTAATTAAGTTTATTAAACCAACTTTATGGGTGTTTTACTAATAATAATATTATTATTATTAAGTTTATACAGTTTATAAAACAATCTACTTAAGTTAAACTATAAACAAATTAGAAATAAATAATACCAGTAATAACTAATTATATTCACAAAAAAAAAATACAAAGCGGAAAATATGACAGTTGGGAGACTAACCGATTGAAGTGAAAATGAAAATAAATGAAATGACATTGCTTTTGATTTGTTCTGTAATGTTATTAACCTACAAATAAAAATAATGGGTGTTCTTTATTAGTTTGTATTAATCCAATTATGACTTTTTTATGAAATTTAAATTAAACTGAAAATATAGAAAACTTATCTGCATCAATCTTGTAGCACTTCAATGAATTCAATTGTATACGCTCAAATAATTATGACGGATGTGCTGGATATGCAGTAGCGTTTATTATGGTTTAAATTTATGCATTATTAAATTTCTTTATATACATATTATAGAATAATCTTGTACAAAATAATTTCAAGATATATTTTACTGTAATGCTCTAACAATTTTGAGGAAAATGGGCTGGTTGTGTAGTATAATGAACTTTAAATTTAAATATGTATAATGAAACTTATATATATTAATATATATATATATATATATATATATATATATATATATATACAAAGAATGCACGTTGAATGATTACGTCACTGGTAGACTCAATCACTTCAAAAACACTCGATTTCTTCGGAAAATACCGGAATGAGCACTTCGCTTTCGTGCTTAAAGGATGAAAGTTGTTCATCATTCAATTATGCATTGTGCACTTGAAAAATTAAAAATAGGAATCTCTTAGTAAGCCAATGATTAGTTAAATAATTGTCAAAGTATTACACATTGAAATAATTGAAAGCACATAAGTACAATAATCTTATAAATATCTTAAATTTATTTTACATTTTTATATCTATTGAACTATAACTTTGTTATATTTGACGCTTCGCACACCGTTATTAATAAATAATTTAATAAATAATTAAAAAAAGTTTTAAAATTATGTATACGTTTTGAGATAATAGTTGGCGATTCTTATAACCCTTAAAAACTGAGTTTTCTTGAAATTGGTTCTAAAATGTGACTAAATTTTCCTTAAGTGTAGTCGATAATAATTGGACAAAACAGATTGGTTATAATTTTAATAAGCTCTCTGTTACTTCTGATTGGGAAATATCGCAACTAGAAAATTACTCAATTTTTTTAAAAATTCTATTAGTCAAAAATATAATAGTTTAATAGAAATTTATATGTGTATGTGTGTGTTTGAAAAATGAATTTGAAAGTTTGAAGTGGTAATAAGTAGAGATTTTAATAGTGATAATGTGAGTAAAAACATAATTTCAGAACTGAACAAAAGACAAATAGGTAGAAAAAGTACTTTTGGAAGTTCGCTTCTATCACGTCAGCGAGACAGCTGTGTGCCTCGATTATTTATTTCATTTTGTTACTGACGAAATTCACAAAAACGGAATATCGTCCACAAATAACTGTTGCTGTTTTTTTTATCCCGGTGATTGAAACGTGACCAACGCAAACACACACTGCTTTAGGATTGTGTGAGGGTGCAAGTGTTTTTATTGCAATGTAAATATTTCAAAACTCGCAGATTTATTCATACAACCAGTTTTCGCCTCGTTGTCTCTTTTCACAGCTTAGGTCACGTGGTAAGAAACATTTATTACAGAAATATTTTTAATAATAAACTAAAATTTTCAATTTTTATTTTATATTAGCATTAGCCGTCGCGGATTTGCCCATGAAACTTAAACTGTTGCAGTAATGTAATAATTTATAAACATAAAACAATTTATTAATAAAAGTATGGCCACCTAATTCACCAAAATCGTGAATATGAAAAAGTATAATATCCGAAATATATGTTTTTTTTTTTATACGTTTCATGAAAATCCTTTAGAAAATATCTAAAGTAAATATTTGTATGCCCTTTTTCACCCCTTCAGGAAATGAAATTTTAAAATGCTGAAATATATGTGTTTCATTATTTGTGTCTTAAGAGTATTTTCATGAAGTCTCCAAAAAATGTGTTCAAACATTTTTTTCCAATGTAAAACAATATTCACCCTCTAAGGTGATAAATTTTGGAAAATACGGATATGTGTGTTATTTTTTTTATTTGAAGGTAATTTTATTAGTATTCCAAATTAAAACATATTTTTCCCAATGCTAACTTTTACAACTCCACTTTCCCCTATTCTTGATTCTGGAAAATGCTGCAACATATCTCATTTCTTGCGCTTTTGAGAACGTAAGTTTCAAAAATATATAATTAATATTTTTTCCATTGCAAACATTTATACTTCCTTTTTACCTCTTTAAGGAGTGAAATCAGAAAAATGTTGAAATTAATTTCATTACTTTTTGTGTTTTAGATTATATTTGTCAGATTTTAAGAAAAACCGATCAAAAAAAATTTTTTCAACGCAATATTTTATACATATGTTTCCTTCACCCTTTTTGCCCTTTTAGAGAATAAATTATGGAAAATACTGAAATACTTCTTTCATAGTTTTAAGTTTTAGAATATTTTTGTTACGTTTCAAGAAAATATGATAAGAAATATTTTTCTCCAATGCAAACATTTATACATTTTTAATTTTCTAACGGATGGATTCGGAAAAATGATGAAATAGTTTTGTCATTATTTGTATTTCAAAGTAGTATGTATTTTCAATATATAATCAAAAAAATATTCTTTTTCCGAAGCAAAATTTTTTTGATATCCTCTTTTTACTACTTTTAATCCCTTTAGGAAACAAATTTTAGAAAATGATAAAAACATTATTTCATTACTTACGTTTTAGACAATTATGTTAAGTTTCAAAAATATATTTTTCCAATAAAAATAGTTGTACCCAATTTTTACCCTTATACGGACTGAATATTGAAAATAGTTTCTTACTACACCCCTATATGGTGGTACTAAGATACCCTGAAAATATTATAGTTATTATAGTTTCTGATGTGCGTCATTGTGATCATTCAGTGAGTCAGTCAGTCAATATATATATTGCTATATATATATATATATATATATATATATATATATATATATATATATATATATATATAGATAGATAGATAGATAGATAGATAGATAGATAGATAGATAGATAGATAGATAGATATATAGGGATTTGACATATATGCTATGAAATCAAATATGTTGTTGTAGAAGTTACTGAACAATATTATTAAATGAAATCATTTTGCTGTGCGTAATTGAATTATTTCGAATGGTTAGGTAAATATAATCAGCGAATTGGTTATAAATGGATTAGATTTTTCGCGCTTTAATAACCTTAAAATTAATTAACAATAAACCTGTTTTTATGTTTGAATTATAAGTATTATTTACAATGTACATTACATGTAAACATAAGATTTGAATCAATATTTATCGTCAAATTTAGTTATAACCTTTGTTGACGTTTAAAATTTTATAAATTTAGGATAGATCGGTGATTAGTTGAAGACCTCCAGCGAAAATTAAATCCAAAAGGGTTTTACGGTGATAATCGCAATGCGTCAGAGGGCGCTGCAGGGCTGCTGGTATGTAATAAAAGGTAAATAAGTTGATGTTTTTTGCGTATATTTTGTCCCATTATTACCTAATTCATATTTGAAAATGAGCTATGGAAGCTCATCATGGCAAGACCATAAACGTCAGAATTAAAAAAAAAACATCATGCTTTTATATCGTTACACATAATATGTAAAGGGTTTTTAAAAAGTTGCCAAAATATCCAGGATATGATTGTACAAAAATAAAGGGAAAAGTTCAAATAATCGTATGTCCGAAAATGCTGCCTCCCTGTATGTGCTTTTTTAAATATTATTCAATAAACGTTTACCCCACATAAATGTTCATTATCTATGTTTACGCTGGCATGACAATATTATCAGAGAAAGTTGAAAAAATATTTGCGTATTTTTAAAATGGCAGCCATTAAAAATTTTTAAATTGAAATAAACAACCAAAGTTGTTTACAATGTATTTGAAAAAACCCAATTATTTTGTGTTTTTTTTACGAAATTAACATAATTTCTTACAACGTTTGCGGATGTAAAACAAGAGAACAGTATTATCAGAAATGATATGTTTCATTCTAATACTAATACATTATTGAAGATTCACAAGATAGGATATTTTTGCTAATTTTTAAAACAGCTGATTTTCGGCCAAAATAATTACATCTAGTACTCAAAATGTAATCATTTCAATTTTTTTTTAAATTCGTAACTTCTTGACCTAATTTTTTTAAATCCACTTTCACCATTTTTCATCAATTTCGCCAAAATCTTTGAAAAAGATAAATTTACTTTTAACAGCAGTCAGTGTTAATTTTTGTATTTTTAATTTTATTTAACATTATTATATGAAAATTCGTAATACCGACTATGATGGTGTAAAAAGAATTTTAAAAAGGGTGAGATAAAAGAAAAATTTTTGAAATTCGCTTCTATCCCGCCAGCGAGACAGCTGCCTACTGGGTCTATTTTGTTTCTTATATCACTACATTCATATCTTTATTTGAAAAACAGAGAAAAATATTTTCAAACCAAAATCATTTATTCCATTACAGACAATTTTTAAGTACATTTAAAATAAAATAGTTTAGTTATGGCCAACACGTAATTTTTCAAAATTGCGTCTTCGCTAATAATAATATTAAAACAGCAATATATAAACACTAATTCAAAAAAGTATTTTTTTTTTGTCTTCATAAATACTTGAACATCGACTTTTAGCCTATGACTCATTGAGATGTTTTTTTTTTTACTTTGAAAACAATGTTGTATACTTTCGGTACACCCTGTACGTATATTTCTAAACATAAATTACAGATTCAGAATACCGGATGGCGCCACTGATATTGTCGCCATGGTTGCTTCAGGAATTACAACAAATGTATAAGTTTTATAGCGCTAAACACGGTCTGCATTGTAAGGAGGCAGCGTGAGATTGCTTTTATTGTACGTTGCACAGTGCTTTACAGACACGTATGGCAAGATATTGTGTAGATATATATTTGTCAACGAACATATTGTTCCATTTGACAAAATAAATTAATCAGTTTGTTAAAAAAGTATAATTTAATTTAGCACGTTATACAATCGTTAGTGAAAGAAAAATTTCCAAAAAAAATTAATAAAATTTATTAAACTCATATTACAATCATAAACACATATTTTAATATAGTAAAAATTTCTAATAATAAATACGAATATTGTACCCCGAGTATTATTAATAATTACATCTAAGGACAAGCGGTCACTAAATGCGGAGCTGCGTTTATCTGAACCGGAAGCGGAGTTCAATCAGATTAAAGTACGCGTTTGTTTCTTTTAAATTTAAATATTTAGGCCTACCGGAAGCGATTCTAGGAAAATACTGATTAAACACCGTAACCTAAACAACGGTAACCTAGGTAACGAGAAATAATAAGTTTGGAGGCGTGGTCAGTGTGGTGGGGGAAGCGTAATCAGCTTCTAACCGAACCTAGACAGAGTCGAAGCTATTCATAGCTGAGCTAAACGACGCCGCTTCACTCCGCTACGCTTTCAGTGGACGAAATTACATTGAACATAATAGGTTAGGTTTAAATGTATAGTGTGCTCCGCTCAGACCAACTCCGCTCCGCATTTGGTGGTCACGCGGCCTTACCATTTTAATGTACACTCTTAATGCAATGCTATTACAATTTCTTAGGGTCTTTTATCGCATGATCATCTGCTCTGTGTCTATTTGAATGTGCTAATATCTGCAGATTTTAATACTGGTTATGTTGGTAAAATCGGAATTTAAAAAAGTGTAGGATAAAAATACTTTTAGAAAATAACTTTTATCATGTTGACTACGTGACGTGATTATTATACGTATTAAAAGTTATTGATTTAGACAATGTAATTATTTATTTATTTGCGGTATTTTTTAAAGAATACTTGTGGAATCACATGCCCGCTTCCAGTACTAACCCTGCTCTCTATCTTTGTTTTAAACTTACTGCTGTATTTTGACTAAGTTCATGTTATTGTCTTTGGTTGAACAGAAAAACAATAACTTTTTAAGCACCCTACTATGTCAAGGTCTTCATGTAAATTGTATAAACGTGTTTTGTACGTGTTAGGGGCGGTGTACTTTGAGCTAGTGCACCAATTCCACTCCTGCACAAGCGTGGCACAGTTTCCCGTCGAATGAAGAATACAATCAGTCACGGGGTGATGTCTGTTGTCCACCCCGTGGTTTAATTGCATTCACCCCAGCGTGATGCTATTCAGTAAGGAAAATTAGCCATCAGTATGGCACGGTAATCCCTTGGGACAGACATGTTTTAAAACAAATAAATCAGTCGGCAACCACACTCTCATACAATAAACACGTTTTATTGTTTTAGCCTTGAACAACAAATACTTAGGCCACTACATAATAACCGTTTCTAGATAACGGTGAATGATAACACTTTTCGTATTCAACTTACAGTTACTAGTAGTGCTTTAAACAATCAATAGCTTTATTTATGAATACAGTATAAATAAAATCACACTTTCAAACCAGACTTCCTAAATATTTTCTTACACTGACTGTATTATTGTTCATTTTTCTCTTTTTTATTTGATAAATCTACTGATATTACAATTTTAATTAATTTATAGACTGCCAAAAAGTATTTAATTAATACGTAAACTATTATTATAACTCATTCTTATACTTGAAAGCCACATACTGGTACATATTATATATATATATATATATATATATATATATATATATATATATATAATTTAATGATAACACACGACTACGACCTTGTAAAATCTTTTGTATCCCCTTTCTATATTCTTGAGATGTTCAGTTACAGCGCCTTCTCTAGTACTAGGAGTCTAGCGCCTTCATACAGTCTAGGATTTGGACAGGATTCAAAGCTGATAACTCCCCCATTTCGAATGACTTCCCAATTCATTATTGAAATGCTTGCTCTGCTAATTGCCCTTCAATTTCTCCTTTTACTTTTGACCCTTATTACGGAGGTCGTGACCAATGTGGTCAGCTTTTTGTTATGCGGTGAGTTCCAACTCATTCTATTTACATTTTACAAATGAGAACATGAGCAATTAGGGAAATAATGTCCGCCCACACAGATCTTTGCACGCATTGGTAAGGGTAAGGTACACTGAGAAGTTGTCAGGTATCCCAGGGTTCCTTTTGATACACCATTAGGCCGACAGGTTGCTTAGGTTATGTAGAATAGTGAATGTGTGTGTGTGTGTGTGTGTGTGTGTGTGTGTGTGTGTGTGTGTGTCGGGTACATGAATTTGAATAGTAGTATAAACTAGAGGTAAGGTGGAATTGCTAAACCCATCAGCTGCCTCCACCGACTCCCTTCATCTAAACAGAAGATAGATAAAAAGTAATAACTACGAGTACATAAACAAAATTATACTTTCTACTCAAGCACATCCATTTTGAAAAGTATTGTTTTTTAAACAAACACAAAGTATTATATCTTAAAAATTAAATCTCATCCCGATATTGCTGTGCTTTGCGTAAAATAATTGATCAAAATATAAAATTTTCCAGTTCAGAAAGTTTTGAGCACCTTATTATTGCCTAACCTATCACAGCTAATACAGAGAACCTTTCTTAAGAAATGTTCTGCTTTCTCTTTTAGTCTGGGATTGTATAAATAACATGTTTTTGTGACCTATAATTTAGTATACGTTTCCCATGTCTAATTCTGCAAATTAATTGTGGGAATAAATCTTTAATCGTAATTGTTCATCACTGTGTCGTTTTTCCTAAATCTATCAACAATTCCTGGTAAAGTGTCTTGTAACGTGCCTTTCATCTGCTTGATTTCTCTCACTTCTTCTTTGAATTTTATAGAAATTTCTTCTAATTTTCCTGCCAAAAATAACATATAGCTTACGTTATCACCAACCGTACTTCAATACCGTATTGCTACCATACCCTGAAAACCTATATATTCATGTATTAACATTACCGATAATCTTTTTGAAAGCTTTACGTACACATTAACTGCACTTTTATTTAAAAGTCCAATAAAAATAAATTAATATCTTACACAAACAATTTGCACATGTTTTTCAATAAAACAAATGAAAAATCCTTGTAACAATATTAAAACTAATTTAATATAAAAATGTGCACAAAACTATTTCAGTAAATATTTTACCCTGACGTAACTCATTACCGTATCTGAAGTCTGAAAATGGTTACCGCAATGTACATTCTGTAAAGTAACTTAACTAGTTTTGTATAAGTTTTTAATTAAATTAGTTTCCATTTTGTATAAACGACTTGTTTTTATTTTATATGTCCATCACGCCGCGTTTGTACGAGTTAACAGTTCTTACTAGTGTAAACGAATTTCAATAATTAAGAGTCTGTATTCGTTAAACATTCTACAAACAGAATAATTGCCGACTATAGAGTTGTAAAGTTTCGAAAGCCTTTTGCTTTGACTTGCCACAGAACTGCGGATGACAGTTACTTAATTGACAAAAATAAATGTGACAGCTTGTTGTTATTATTTCTTGTTTTAGTAAAATATCTTTGTTTAGCTCAACAGAAAACTTTGACTGTTCGCTGAACGTTCTCGTATTCGTAGAATCTTTATCTATTTTATTTTATTTAACCACTCTTAATAAAATTTATTTTGTGCAAATGTTTTCCATATAGTTAATGGTAACGTTATTGGACATATAAGGATAGATAAGGTCAAAAGCAACAATTATTTAATTTACGACTAGATTTTGTTCCCAGATTGCAAATATTAGTATTTTAAAATCTTTAAGTTACATTATCTATTTTTAAAAATATAATTAAGTTAAATAAATGATTCATGTTTGTTTGATTCTTCTTGTTGAAATACCTCAAATGTTGGACACGTCTAACAATCCAATATTAACAGTAGGATCCCAGCGTGTAAATTAACTTATTAGATGTGCCAAAAAAATGTAATAGACATTTATTATAAGTCCGCAGGTTACAATGATAAAATTAGAAAAAATAATAAAATTTTCTACATTTTCTTGTTAAAAATTATTTATTATAACAGGGATTCAAAGAGGTCACCGCTTTCTTACTGCTTTACCCCATTTCAGTTAACGATAGTAAAACAAAATAAAGGCTATTTCAATTTTAAATTATATTTATTTTATTCTAAAACAATTCATTTTCATTGTCTTTATAAAATTCTGTATTACGTGCTTTTATTACACTACACCGGTAGTTTTAATGATCAGTAACAAAAATTGTGTTAAACTTAATACAAATAGTGTTTTGTGTACACGACTATAATGTTTTTTTTACAGACCCCTAAAATTTTTAGTTACAGACCCCTAAATTAACTGTTACAATTAACGTATGTGAAATAAACCAGCGTGGATGCAAGACGATCCAACTAGGCTGTATTCAATCCAGCCATTTTTATAATAACATCCAACCGTTTATAAATAACATCGGATAACAGTGTTTATTACTGTCATTTTTCGTTACAGTAAAGTTAGTGTTAGCACTTTTTTACGCCTACAGGTTTACCCTTTACTAAATTCTAGTTTGGAACTAAAGAACTATACAACCCGTTGTTATGGCATCAAATAAATGTCAATGAAAAATAACAGCTGACGTTTAATAAATTCCAATTATATCTGTTTGGAAAGAAATATTTTCTCGCGGTTTCGACGAAACGAAACCGTAAACGTTGAAAGATATACACTTTTAGATACAACCAATCGTCGGCAGCAGATTTTATCTCAGCTAAATATAGATTTCGCAGCTGTTAGATTTTATTTCTCCGAAAAGCAATAAAAATAATAAAGATTAAATTCACACTTTTAATCGGATACGATAAAAGAAGAAAAATATGTTTCTGATTGGGCCGGAGCCAATGTGTCTGAACCTGTGAAAGGAAATGGTGCAGAGGTAATTTGCTAAATAATGTACTGCTAAGAGCGCTTTTATAGGCTACTGACACGTGATATTGCTAAACTGTTTTCGGTTGGTTTTATTAAACGTATTTCAGATACTTTTCTACAGCTGTAATTTTAATGTGTGAACACATCGTGGTGTAGGATGTCTTAGAATATTGTCGAACATTTTGGCTATTCTGAATGTTTTCACCACCAAAGGACAGCATACACTTTGCAGAAAAAAATAGATTTTATTAATTCATGTTCCTTAACATCTTCTTTCTTATGGACATATCTTCTTTATTTCCGGCTTTGTATTCTGAGCTACAACTAACAGGAAGATCTTTGTTGGCGTTATCTTACTTCCGCTGAATACTTGATGAAATACGCCACAATATTTTTCAGTATTACCTCTTTTCTAACCTGATGCATTAGGCATAGAAACGAACCTCAAAACCATTTACAGACCTACATTAAGTTGTAGTTTGTAAGGTAACTGATAACTCTATCAATTCAGCTCTTCGTTTTAGCTATTTCAGGTAAATGTGCTCAAGAACTTGAAAGAACCACCGCATCTTCCCTCTCAGTGAAGGCCTAATTGTACTGCAACAGCGCAAAAAATTGAATTAATAATGGAATAATAATAACAGTTTAATGTTTAAAACCGCACTAAAACCCTGGAATACTTAAAACTATATTTTAATACATAACAAAACTATTTCGTGTTAATAGTTTATAAGTTTTATCACTTCGTAGGACTATTGCAACTTGTGATAAAACTTAAACAGGGTTTGTCGAAACACAAGTTTCATATTAATTAATTCTATATATAATCAAAATATAGTTAGCACTAATGCAGATTAACTGTTACAATTAACTTAAGTGAAAATAAACCAACGTGGATGAAGTGTATTCAATCCAACCATTTTTATAATAGTATCCAAACGTTTTATAAATAACGTTGGATAACAGTTTTTATTACTGTCATTTTTTCATAAGTGTCAACACACTACTGAAACAGACGTTAACACTCTTATATCGCAATACAGCACGGTGTTAAATTACAAACAATAAACTCGACTTTGCGCGTCAGCCGGTGATGGATAGCGCAGCAACACGTCGTTTTCTTTCCCTCCGATTTGCACGTAACATGCATTACCAAATACGTGTCTCCTGAAAACACGTCAAATTTTGTGTTTCCAAAAATAAACAAAGTTTCAAAAACAGTTTTCCACTTCTCGTAAATTGTATAAAGGCTTTTTCATAATTTTTGGTTACCAGAAATTCAAAACAGCACAAATATGTTTTTAATCTAGCGATCATTTTTTTCCTGATATTGAACAAAAAAATGTTTTTGTAAACATTACGTTTTGTTATTTTTGGTTCTGAAACTATACAACACTTCTCAAGTTATAATTTTCTGACAAACCTTTTAAAATCTTTTGGGGTCCAATGTGACCGTTGTTCCCTTTCCATATTACTACTAAACTCCATAAAGACGCTCACACGACAAAGTGTTAGTAGAGCAAGGGTAACTAATATAAAATTAATAAATTTATACTTTCATTTGTGTAAGAAAACTGTATTGTACATGTAGGCATTGTAACATGTTTGTATTATGTATGAATACCGGATCCATCATTTCCTTATTTTTAACATTTTGTTTTTTCAACATAAGAAGGCGTTCGGTCAAACTTTAATTCGTTTGGGTTCGGCCGGAAGACTAAGAACTTGCCGGAAGGATTTGTTTACGTAAAATTATTTTTCATTTAAAATTCCTCAGCAAAACCTTACAGGAACTAGCGAAGTTCATAACATTTTTTGATAAATTTAAATGGATTGAAAAGCAATTGATTCTGTGAAGAAATCAGCAAAACATGTGAATACTCATTTTCCAAAACTGTTACAATATGAATAATTATGTCACCGAATTAGATGTCATCATAAATGGATGTAGATTTGTTGATGTCAAAAAAAATTAAAAGTTGATTGATTTGTAAATCCTTTCCGTGTAAATTTGGAGGACATTTCAAGTGGCATACTCTTTCAAAAAAAGGTCATTAAAATACTTTAGTCAAACAATTTTTAAAAAATGACAACTTTACAAAAAATATACACTTTAGAACTTTCATACTAAATAATTAATTATATCTTTTTCATTAATTACAACACACAAGCTTGAAAACAAAATTAATTACAAAATTATTGATTTGATTAGAGTTAATTATGAATAATTTTTAATCAAACTTCCATTGAAAAAATGAAGTAGGCTACCATAAAAAAGAACATCATTTAGTTTGGAAACGTAGAAAAAGTATGCAGTATTCTATTTTTCTAAAGTTACGAGTTTTCAACATTTTTTTAGTAATCGAAATTTTTAAATATAAACCTCAATTTTTCTTCTTGTTTTTGGTAATCTTCATAAAACGTAAACAATGTATGTGTGTCTAATCAAAACTCATTATTGTATTTAGGATTTTTAACAATAACTTTTGAATTGTTGTGTATTTCTTGTAAAAACACAAAATATCAGTTTTGGAAACGTATAGTTTTACGATATTTATTATTTTTATTTTTAAAAACTGTTTTGATCTGAGATTTAAAAGGTTTGGAGGGTTATTGTGAAAAACGTTGACTATTGCACCACAAATTTCGCCAAGAAAACGAAATTCTAATAATTACAAACTGCTTTACAAATAAGGACTTAAGGCAACTGAGGGAAAATAAAGTTCAATAAAGGTTGTGTGTTCCCCTTGGTCGCCCAAGAGCTAACTTCAAATTTAGGAATGTTGTTCCAACCTCAAAATATCAATTTGTTTAAACAACACCGTTTATTGTAAGAACTTTTGTAATTATAACGGAATTATTTGCAGATAATGTTTTGTGAAACAACAATTTTATTTAGTTTGTTAGTTTGTGTTAGGGCAGACTAAAGACACTATTTGTATTTGTAGATTGTTTGTATGTCAGTAGCATCTTAAAATAAGTATTAATACTGTAAAATTTGTTACCTTGAGAAACAGAATATATACAAAGGAGACGTTTGAAAGTTTCAAAATAAAAAAAAATGAGTTGTAAAGCGTTACAAATTATTGGATGAACGAACTATATTTTGGTTTGTCGCGACTAATGACTTTTACAGGATGAATAACAAATTTAGTTGAAGTTTTGTCGGACAGTTTTTTATAGTAAACATTTTTTTGAAAAGAAAGCACTAAATTAAAAAGTTTCGGGAAAACGTTTATGTACTCCTTAGTGAAACATAAAAATTCTAATTTTTACTTTATCATCTTTACAAATTGTAGAAAGTATTGTTATCATGAAAAATCAATGGTGATCAAATAAAAGTGTTTACGTGTGTTTTGGGCTTGCTCTGGAAACTAATCAAATTTTGGAAAGAAATAAGTTGTTAAGTTTTTTGCTTAATTTTCAAAAAACTTTGTTTATAAATGTTTTTTTATAGAAACATTAGAAAAATAAGAAAATAAAATTTGTTCCTCAAATTGGCTTTTATGATTCAAATTCACTTAAATGTTGTATTTAGGTATTGAGATAAAACTATAAAATAAATTAACTAAGTATCAAAATTGGAAAACGAATTTATTATTATGTTATAACACTTCGTTCGGATGTTAATCTAAAGATTTGAACTACATTTGAACATACTTGAACATACGTATTGTAAGTGAGTGTATCAGTTTTGGAAAATAATGCTTTTGTACTAAAAATCAACCTGACAGCCGTAGTGAATTGCCTTTTTTACAATTTATTCTCGAACTGTAAAATTTTATATTTCAAATTTGGTACATTCACTCAAAAGGTCGATTTCAATTGTTTTCTTTTATTGATTTCAAACAAGACTTTCTGTTATAAAATATTAATTAAATACTTAATTTATTTAATTATTTAATTATTAATGTTTGTTTTAATAATAATTATTATTATTATCTTGAAATTATTAATTGAAGGTGAGAATGCTTATGCAATATTATTACACCAATTATTTTATCTTTGTTTTATTTACACTTCAACAAATATTTCCGGAAACGGTTTTCATCGGAGGATTGTAACTGGCTGTTTTAAAATAGTTACATTCATTGTACATTATTATTAACACACAAAGAGACTCATAAGAAAATATTTTAAATCCTTCCTAAAAAAGGCTATAAAAGTAATATAACTGGAGTTCTAGCTATAAAAGTATGGTGGAGGTGTTTTTGTTTTGTACAATCGTTTTGTACAAAGTTTAAAATTGTTATTTTCTTTGCTGTTTTTTTTATAAACTCTATTTTTCCTCGTTTAAAATATTTCATAGCAATAAAATATATTTGTTTTTTGTACATGTCTAATAACTTTCAGGCAATATCTGTGGATTAAACAATACCTTCAGAGACCGCTAATCACAAAACAATAGACAAGCTTTCAAAATCTTCGTCCCCCAAATTTGAGAGTCAATTACATATTTGACATAAACGTTGAAGACATAACACCAGCGGTTAGACGTTAAGTGATATAGGGGTCGGAAGTGCTTGATTTTACAGGATTAACTAATTGTGGTATCATGTCTAGTCACATGTGTCAAAACTGTCACCAGCTCGAAGCTTAACTCGATGTTTCAGCCTGGCAAGTAGAATCGGCTGAAGTATTGATTTTATGAAAATGCCTGTTTGAACAGTGTATGTTGCCAAGTTATTTAAGTAATGCAAACATTTTCTTTTTTTACTTATAATGTAACAGAAAAAATACTTATTACACTTTAGATAAATAGACTACAAATTAGGTAGTAGTTACTAATTATTACACTGTTAAGATAAGGTTAACGATGGTATTACCTTTGTTATGATACACTAACTAGGAACTACAGTTCTGTTTTTCTTCCATCCCTGATCACCTTCCTTTGTTCCAAAGGAGTGGTAGCAGTTTTACATTGTCATTTGCTTCCAGTCTTTTGTTGTTCAGTTTCTGAAGAATACATTTTGATTTCCTCTGCAACCATATGGTTTCTAAATCACAGTCAGTCATTGTTGTCGTTACCACGGAGCATATTTCAAGCAATACTTATTTTTAAAGTTTATATTTGTCGTCTTCGTACAGCCCCACAATTTAATACCATAACTACATTCTGGTTTTAAACTCTACATAAAGTATTCTTTATGTAGAATAAAAAAACAGCTAATTTTTATAAAACGAAAATTGTAAGTTTTAACCTATTAATCATGCAACTTTTTTAAGTTAACTTTTTCATTTTTCTTTTTTTCTTTTTGCCTAAGTTAAACGTCAAGCTATTTTCCTAAAAATAAATATGGTACTCTCTGCAAATTGATAGAAATTGGGACTATTAATATTTGTATGGTTTGTAAAATTGATAACGACTAATTTCATTTCATTTAGTTTTATTCTCCATTTTTTTCTACTTGTTTATTGGCATCAAGAGAGTTGTGTAGATTTTTCATGGCGTCTTCACACACTTCCAGCAACTGACATTTACAACGTAAACTGTTTATTTTTAATCATTTATTTTTATTATTTTACAGTTCAATTAAACTTCACATAGGGTGAATATATGCCTAACGAACTTTCAATTCTTTACACATAAAACTCTAATTTAATAATATACACAAAAAAAACAATTTACGACTTTTTTAGTCGAGGTTTGTAAATAAATTTTCACGACAAGATAAAGTATTTAAAACTTAGTTGTAATAAATTTCACAGTATAAAAATAAATGTTTGACAAACAAAGAAAATTTTCTGTGCTGTCTATTTAACTTGGTGCTTCAATACAGTACAATACAAGGACAATAAAAGAACTATGAGATTTAAGTACGAGATATTAATGGAAATAAAGCAATTACGGTCACGATGTGGTTCGTACTGCTTTTTTTAAATATTTTGTTTTAAACACGAAATACCATACTCCAAACACAAAATACCGTACTCTAAATATTGGAAAACTTATTACATACACTAATTTTTAAGGGTCCAGTAACCTGCAGTAATCCAGTATTTCTGCAGATTTCTTCTTTGGAATTGTATTTAACTTTTGTATGTAATAACTTCGCAAAACGTATTTCATATGTACTAATTTTCAAGATAAGTTACAGATAAACCCAAGCGTTTTTAAAAACATATATACTTTCATATATACTTTGCTGTTCAATATGAGTAGCTACATCAGCGAAGTTCCATTTATTTTTCGGCCAATCAAAAACTTTATACATGTTGCAAGAAACTAATGCTAAAATTGTTGAATGAGTCGTCAGACAATTGATAGAGAAAGAATGTTTTTTCTATTGATCCATTCAACTGAACTATTTTAATATTAGTTATTTTCAGATTTTATTTGCACTTTTATAAAGTTTTTGATTGGCTGAAAATACGATAAATGGAACTTTACTGGTATTATTCATATTGAACTCCAAATCGCGTTGAAAAAAGTGCAGTAATAATAACATTAATTTTTAGAAAAGCTATATGTTTTTGAACAACTTTCGGGTTGTCTATTAAATTTATTAATTTACTTCTGAAAATTATATGAAAGCTTATATGAAATACGTTTTGTAGAGTTGTCCTCTCTGTCTCAATCCCGACGGCAATCCTTGCATTTTGCAACTGATCCTGCAAACAGAATCTGGTCCGACGAGGCTAGCTGCGGCACAGTTCTTGGCTAACAGGTCTGGCACTCATGAACCTCAATCCTCCAATTTCCAGGCACCCACAGCGCACCATATTTGCAGAGTAGTAGACCCAAAAAGAAATTATAAAGTATAATAATAATCTGTATGAGTTTTCAGAGGATCTGCGGGACATAATAGCCTATTGGATATAAGAGAGGATTAAAAATTTCTTTTTTCCTTGAAAACTGTTTCGTTTGAACAGATCTGAGCTTAGAATATAATATAAGCTGGCACCAAAGCTTATATTATATAAGCTTCATATATTATATTATTCATATTATATATTAAATTATATTAATATAAGCTGCAGTGGTTTATCAATATATGCAGAATCCAGACCAACGGATTCTGAAGAGGACCGTTTGTGTAATAAACGCCGCAAAAGAAAATAGATACACATGAATATTTGCCTGTTCCCTTCCGGGCTTCTGGAAAAGTAAAACATGTTCAGTAAGCATGATAATTGACTTCATATCTGACATTGATTTCTTTAGAACTCTCTGTTAAAGATGTACTAGTGGTCAACCTGAGATGATCCTCTTTCTATTCACTATACATTTGTAGATGGTAAATACTAGTTTCGCCTTTGGTATGAAAACATCAAGTAGTAACAGGCTAAGCACAATACATAACACAAATTAAATCTTTATATAATCGATATTCTAAGTAATTGTTTTAAGTAGTGAAATTTTCTTGATTAAAACATAAATTCCTTTTGTATAGGATAATGTAATAATTCAATTTACCATTAAAGCAATCAACTAGAGATTGTTAAAGAGTAAATCAGTAAGAATCGGAAGATATATGACCTTCCATTAATTAAATAAAATGTAATTATAATATTAATAAAAGTCCAAAAATTCAGATTATAAGTAGTGACTAATTTGAAAATTAAATTGATTCTATACAAAAACGTAAGGTATTTCTTTAATATTTTGTTAGTTAAATAATAAAAGTTATTCAGTGAACTCAAAATGGTGGACTATTTGTTTTGCAAATTACGAATAATATCCAAACGTTTATTAAAATAATTTAATACTATTTAGACTAGACACTTGTCAATAACCCGACTGGATGTGAATAGCTTCAATTATATATTTTATTAAATTAGTTTATTTAGTGCAACCTTATACTTTCAACACTTTACTTCAAGCACTTTTGATCACATAAATTCGAAACTGTAAGTTAACGCTAAAAGTATTTAAAAAATATAAAACAACAGTCAAACAAATTTTAAATACTTAAATTCTAGTTAAACGACCAGATTGTTTCGCAATCAAAAATCAATCTTATCGATACCACTTCAACATTTGTCCGCACTTTGAATTAACGCTGAATGCAAAACCCTTTTTCCAGTCTAAGTGCATTTGCACACAGAAAGTAAAGCAAAAAGGTTTTCAAATTGACTTAACTTTCCCTCTGACGTTTCTACAAGGTCAAAGGAATACGTAAGAATGACTTGAAAAGTAACTCAATAATCGTGGGTTGCATAAGTGAAAGTGAACCGTTGAGAAATGAAAAGATTTCCTTTGCTACGAGATGATGCCTAAATCTCATACGTGAACACGGTATTGTTTGAGGTTGAGAGACATTATTTCCTATTCCTATAAATTGATACAAATTCAGTTTTGTGTTTAGAAATCAATCCAATATTGTTCGTAATGATTACAAATCAGTAAAGACTTATTATCCAGATCTTTGTTTTCATTTCAAAACAATTTTAAAATAATATTCACTTTTTATTAGAAAATATGTGGGAATATTTACAGTATTATTATTTTAATATCACTTTTGTGTTTATTTCACGCAACAATTACCTTGATGTAGCTTCAGCCAAACAGCTGTACATCAAATTATAGCCTCAAAATTCAAACTAACTACAAGCCTTGTATCTCTGGTCTATTTGACACCAGCCAATAACGTCACTGCAAATACCTAAACCACTAATGGATGACAGGGTTGTTTGTCTGTAATAATGAAGTTACAACTCTTGAAGCAAGTGTGTAATTATATGTGTAACTTTCTGTTCGATAGTACAAATAATTTACAAACAAGGTACAAGTTAGTAGGCTGAAACTTAAACGAACACTTTTAGTGATATAACAGAGTACCCACGGTTAGAAAATACATTCACTCAAATTGTTGCACACTTTAAATATTTATTTTATCGCCAATATCATTTTTAACGTTGTTAAGTAAGATGACTTGATCTACAGATCGAGGAAAATTGTTAAAAGTTCTGTTTAAAAAAGCTTTTCCCTTCATTAAGACATGTGATTTACCTCCGTGTTACGTCCTTCAGGAATGTCAGGTCTGAAAATGCAGAATTAGTCTGACGGATTGCGACAGAAACGAATACAGAGTCAATTTAAAGTTAACAAATATTTCACACTAAAAAATTTAACTGTTTGGTTAAAAGCTATCATAAGTTATTGTTACATTTTTTTGCTGTTCTTACTTTCTGCCGTTTAAACTAATGAAGACAGAAAATCGACCTAATAAGTGATAGTTCAACACGTGTAACTTGACTCGAACTATGTACAGTTCCGAATTGTGATCACGTTTTACAATACGATACGATACAGAAAAATATTATTAGTTTGTGGTTGCGTACACTGACTTCGGACAGACACGTAAAGATTTAGGTAGACAGAGCACTTTGAATTTGTCGAGAAGAGAAGAATATTTTACCGATCTGGGCTGACTGCTGCGCATGTGCCAACGATACGATACATTTATCAACAGTCAGCTGTTGTAACCACGTGCTGTGAGTGAATCAGTTTTTTATTAAACATCAATTGTGAAGGATTGATTCAAGAACTTAGTAAATTTTATGATTTGTCAAATTGTAATTTTGAGTGTTTTTGAAACGAAAACATGTTTAGGCACCGAGAACTTAGTTATATAAGAGGGCGAAATATAAACTCGCTATAGTAAGCCTACGACTTATACAAATTATTAGTATTCTTGAAGTGAATTTAACTTTACCAGTGTTCTCATAGTTTCTCGTGTTCATAACTTAGTGCTATGACTTCTGGTCATCGTGATTTCCCAATACTAACCGTTATATTTTACATTTATTTCTTTAAAATTATGTGTATAAATAAGTTGAATAATTAATATTTAAATTATAACTAAGGCCATTATACTACATAACCGACCCATCTAGCACAAATTTGTTTAGAATTTTTGTCGTTAAATAAATATACTTTGCATATTGTATTGCGTATAATAAGAACATTAATACATATTTAAATAATCAATTAATGTTGTACTACAAGCCCAGCCCAGCTACATAGTTATTAGAGCTTTGGTTATATCGTACAAAGATTAATGTTTGTATTCTTATGTAGTAAAAATAAAAGTCCATTAATATTTGTTTTGTTTTTTTAATCTACAGTAGGATGAATAATATAATTACAAAAAATTCTTTTACTCGCCTGTCTGGCAAATTGTTCGTATAGGAATCCTCGTTATACTCGAGTCCTTCAGCCTGTAAAATAGAAAAACTTATATAGTCTACAGATTTAACGATAATTTAATCAGGCAATATAAACTTTTTTAATTTGATGTTTTCTTTGTACACGTAAAAAACCTTTTTGTATTCAACTGCACTGTATGCAAATTGGATTTTTTTTATTTTCTGAACCCCATTAAACTCAATATTCAGTACACCTCGGAGATCAGAACCAAAAAAATACTCAACTTCCTGGTTCGCATTGTTATTAAAGAAGAAGAAAACTTAAAATAAAAAGTAAACATAGAGCCATTAAAGAACGACACAATCATGCACACAGATTCCACCACCCGTTTACACAAAAGAGTGTTGAATACAGCATTTTTTTAATAGACCTTATCCTTTCCACCATCGAAAGAATATTTTCGTAAAAATTTGAACAACATAAAATATTTCTATAGCCAGAGCTAACGGCTACAATGTTTCGTTAATTGAAAAGTTGCTAGTGGAACAAAAACATTGGACATTTAACCATGGACGGACAAAGGCAATAAAAACTCTGTGCCATCTCTATACACGAACATTAAAGACATAATTCAGAAAATTGAACTCGCTAAACACAAAATTACCACATCCTCGAAATAAATAACAAAAGTATTTATTATTATTATTATTCTCTTTATTTGTTTCACCAAACTTTGGGTACACTAAATCAATCACTTTTTAATGTTCTGTGCCTTCCTTGTAGCCCAGTATTGCTTCATTCGTTGTGATCTTGCTTTTCTTTCTTCGTCAGAGATTTGGATCGTTCGCTTGGATTTGACTTTGCCTTGGAACCGTTACTTCTTGTCCTTGGTTATTGTTTTTGCTTTTCTGTCCATGAGCATAGTTTCAGTGATTTGTAGTTCTGTTATGTCTTTCTCTGTTTCTCTAAACGAAAGTGGTTTGGCTGCGAAATTAGTGAAATATTTATTTTGGTTAGTCTATTTTTGTCCATTCGGAGGATGTGCCCATAAAATTTTTCTTTTTCTTATTGTGTCTGATAGTGTAAAAATATTATTATTATTATTATTATTATTATTATTATTATTATTATTATTATTATTATTATTATTATTATTATTATTATTATTATTATTATTATTATTATTATTATTATTATTATTATTATTATTATTATTATTATTATTATTATTATTATTATTATTATTATTATTATTATTATTATTATTATTATTTATTATTATTATTATTATTATTATTATTATTATTATTATTATTATTATTATTATTATTATTAATATTGTGTGTGTGTGTGTGTGTGTGTGTGTGTGTGTGTGTGTGTGTGTGTGTGTGTGTGTGTGTGTGTGTGTGTGTGTGTGTGTGTGTGTGTGTGTGTGTGTGTGTGTGTGTGTGTGTGTGTGTGTGTGTGTGTGTGTGTGAGTGTGTGAGTGGGTGTATGTTTGTTGTGTGTACTTTATCGTTTTGCATTTTACTTTGGACACAATACAAAAATGTTTAAGCCAAATAAATACAAGTTACGCCAGTTTTACGCAACTCTTGTTATTACATACCTTTTACCTCTATATTGCCTTCCGTACTGCATGTATCAAAGCTTTATGGCGCCAGTATATGGGGTTTATTGCGGGTATAAAATGTGTTTAATAGTACACTGTCTCACTCTGTATTTACGTCTCTGATTTGCGACCCGTCGTGTGACCTGCTTTGTGTAGACTACGTTTATGAGTCGCAGATTTGTTTCTTAAAAACTTTATTGACTTAATCGATACAATGTACGTTTATCGTTTAAACAGTAAGTTATACAGGGGTTGAATTAGGTTAAATTCTTAAAATTGATGTGTTTTAAAAGTAAAAGGTTAATTAAATATTGTATCGAAAATAAAAATTTACAAATTATACCTTTTTACTGATTGAGTTAACTTCAAGTTCTTTTTTTACACTTTTTTGTAACTTAGCATACTTACTTTGTATCAAATCGAGTTGCCGAATTTAACTGAAAGGAAAAATCTTCGCCAGTAACTGCAGTCTCGAACCTACTTCTTAAGGTGCACGGTCTCTAAATTCATACATGCACGAATGCATCCTACATTTATAATAGCCTATACTAAAAACTGGGAACACTAAATTTATTTTAAGATTTCAAGAAATTGACACAATCGCTATTAACTTCCTATTTTGAAGAAATGAATTACAACATTAACGAATTGAATTCTCATACATTTCCAAATTTTACTGTTTGGTTATAGAATTTTAATAATTGTTATATCGTTTAAGGGTATTACGCGTTTGTGCGTGTATGACAATCACAAAAAATAATAGTCCTAACCTGTTCATACTAAATATATTTATATTTTGTTACTAGCCTAAATTTTATTAAAATGAAATAACATGTACAGTATTTTGAAATGCAAACTTCTTTCCACACATCGGGACAGACACACAATGTCTGACTTTGCAACGTAACTTAGTTTCTTCACACATTTGCAATTGGGTTTGTCCGTTAATTAATTAGACTTAGGCACATAACAATTATTCAACTATATTTTACTACAGAATAGTTGTTACATAACTGAAATATAAATGAACACTTGTGCCAAAAATATACACAGACAAAAATAATAATATTAGTTTACATTTTTAATAGTAACATAAAAGGTAAAACGTCATTTTATACAAATACGCCTAACTTTATTTCAAATACAATGATTTCATGTAAAGGTAACAAAAAATATACTGTTTTAAAAATTCCTTTAAAATGCAGCCTTCTTAAGAATTGTCTGATATTTTTTCACTACAAAGTGTCTGACTTTACAACAATTGTTTCGTCATAATTTTTTTTAAGTTAGTTTTTTGGCATATTTACAATTGGGTTTGTCCGATAAGGCAATTAATTACACCTAGATACAATTAAAACTTATTCAACGATGTTTCAATAAAAATAAATACAATATATGTTATTAATGCCATATTTCTTGGAATGTACTGTATTAGCGAAACCAGAGTCGTGAACTTTCAAGAATTTGACCTTTTAAATACTTGCGCATCGAGTAAAGCTCCGTGCCCAGTTTTCAACGTTTATTTATAAATTATTAATAACAGTTAGCAACATCTGTTGCGGTTCTTAACCATTTACAAGATGGCGTCTTGGCAGAGCGGAGCAAACTTTTTAATCAGAATATCTAGATAATGAAATTGAGAAGCAAGGAACGTAATTTGCTCTCGCCAAAACTAATGGCGTAACTTATGGTCCGCGGCGAGGCTAATAGGCCTAGATAACGAGGAGGCTAATTTGGGCGATTTTATCTGAAACGGCGGCTTTAATTGCGTAAAAGTTTATTTTGGAAATATCACTTCAAGTCGTTTTATTTACGGTCTTTAAAATGTAATTTTATTCAAAGTAATGTTGGAAGATTGTTGTTATAGATTTGAATTGATTGTAACTGAATAGCTCTGCCAAAATATACAAAGACTAATGTTCATTTTCATTTTTAATATTTGACCTAATATAAAAACATCAGTTTAAAGAAATAACTTTATTTTAAATGCAATATTTTTACGGACAAAGTAGCAAAAAATTAGCCTTTTTAGAAATACTCTTTAGAATAATATGTCAGATTTTTTTTACTATAAAATGTCTGATTTTATAATGGTTTTTTCGCCATGTTAACTTAAGTTAGTTTCTGGACTCATTTAAATTGGGTCTGTCCAATAAATCAAAAATTAATTAGACCTTAGACTGAATTAAGAATTATTCAGCGATACTGTACCAAAAATATAAATACATTAAATTAATAATAAATATTTAATATTGTATATTTATTGTATTTGAATATTTATTGTAAATATTTAATATATATTTTACTACGCCTTTCAAAATTTTTTACAAATCAAATGCATTTACAATCGACACAAGTATAACCGCACAAGTATAAAATCACAACAAAAATTTGGATTTTTTAAAAAAAAGGTAAAAAAAATCAGTTACATCCGACTGTAGATGTTTATGAAAGTTAACATGGTTAATCATTCAGTTAATTTAAGTTTAACTGTCCCGCAAGTAATAATAAAGAAATTATAAGTTTTTTGGTTTACTGTAAACATATTTAAAAATCGTTTAACTTAAGAGAAGAATAAACAAGACTTTGCTGGATTAGCAGGAATTATGTCACTTCTTTAATGTATTTTGTTTGAAGTAAGGATTTAAGTTTAAAAGTTGGCTGTTTATTAAGGAAATATTTAAACAGATCTTCCTTCCCAGCGGTCACAGTTTTGTTGGGTTTTTGTTTATTTGACTCGGCGTTCTGTGTCAAGGATTAAACTAACACTAGTTTATTCTGTTTTTATGTCGTATCAATAAACCTTTGTTAGAAAAAGTAAATTTTTAAATCATTGTAATATTTGTTTATAAGTCGAAGTAGTTTAAGCATTAATCATCGAATGAACCAATAATCATCGTATGCAACTGATTTGATGGAAGCGAATTTCCAAATAATAATAATATGAATAATAATAATAATATCACATTTTAACAAACATTTTAATACGCCAACATTGTTTGCATTTTATTATTAAAAACAAACATTAACTAACCAAGAAAACGGTAAAATTCTTAGCTTACTTTGTTTTTAAAACCTAATTTAACCGTCGTAGTTAGCATGAAGTGTACATATTTGTATTTAAATCACGCTCATATTCTTTTCAATGAAATATGGAAATGTGAAATAACAATTAATGTAGATGTTCACATTAATTACGATGGAAAAGTCAGGTTTTCAGAAAAAAATTAACGTCATACTTTATACCACTTAGACTAATGAGGATGAGGGATCAGCGTTAACGGTAAGGGAAAGCAACGGAAGCAACTGAGAAACGGGCTCGAACTAAGAACAGAACCTTGAGGTGCGCAGTTGAGAGACGCAGCAGACTGACGGGTGCTTTAGCCACAACGACCATTGAGCCTATAATTACGTTTTGGGATGTGATACGTTATGAGGAATTTTGCTGGATAACAAACATGCTAAGCTATTTTTTACCAGATTTAAATCAAATAGAAAGAAAAAAATCAGAAGATTTATTACTAATATGCACAATACAAAATATAGTATTAGTACATAAGTATATCTATGAATAGAAATGTAAATATTATTGAGTATCTTTAGGTAATATGTAATATCTTAAACCAATTTTAAGATTATACAAGGTTCATTTTAAAATTGTTTTCTTTGTGTGCGGTAAACAGTCCTGAACCATATAGTCCCTATTAGTGCGAATATTTACTCTTTTGTTGTATCATTATTTGTAAAAGATGTGAAATTAATCTCAAATGAAGGACCATTGTTACTTATTTAAATATCTTGAAAGTTTATTTTGCAAACTTTTAAAGAATAACCACTATAAGGCTTCCAACATTTAATTCCTAAACGATTAAAAATTTTCATTATTATTGTTTTGTTTACATTGTCGTATTTTAAAGATCCTCTTGACTCTAATTATTGGTTATTTTTATACGTTCAGGAATAAAAAAACTAGCACAATTAATTATTTTAGTGCAAAGTTAGATTCATCAAACTGATGATGCCTATTAAACAGTATCACTACCAAAAGAACCTGCGCAGAGCCAGGGATTGTGAGCATACAGTTGCGCATTGAGATAATGTAACGGGAAAGTTGTCCATTGCCATTATATCTAAGGTTCTTTTGTTTGTGCTCTAATAATACTTACATTTATATCTTGACTCAACAATAGAACATGATCAATCGGCTCTTGAGGAAGCTTAAAAACTTCAAATATTTACCTTTTGAGCATCTATTATTGTTAAATGAATTTAATTATCAAACAATAAATAATCAACTTATATAAAAAGTCGTCATATTGTGTTCAAAATTGAAAACGTGTTACAAAGTGGTAGTAATTTTTCAGAATTTGTTAAACTTACTTTTAAGTTATGTGTAAAGGTAGAAACAACGGTAATTTGCTTAAAACTATCAATCAGTTACAGTAATTTATTTTTGTGTCTTAAATCATTAAACTCATACATAAGAAATGAATTATAGTGAGCGTCCAAAGCTTTTATTTTCAGTATTAATAATTTCACATTAGGCCTAATATCTTCAGATCATAGTTTAAAAAAATTTAAATTTTAAAGCTGTTTTCTTCATCATTTAAATAATAGCGTGGTTTAAAAAATATACAATTTCCTACTTTTTAGTTTTTCCAATGAAATCCTGTTCAAAAATTGTTTAAATTCATTTAAAATTATTTTTTATTTGATTAATATTTTATAAACTCTTTCATGTCTACCACGAAATTGTTTTAAATGTTCTGATGAAATTTCGCCTATATGGATAATTTTATATCGATAACTTAAATGAGTAGGCCTAATACATTCAAGTTAAGGAGTTCGGTCCTACCTGTGCAGGTTCAAATCTAAACAAAAAACACCAAGTAATAAAAATTTCCCAAATTACAGTAACAAAATTGTTAAATCACCTGTAAACTGGGTTTTCTCAGTTTATAGAACAGTATCAGTCTTCGCATTTGGCCGTGAGTACTCCTTTCTCAAAATATCTACCTGATTTCAATCGAGGACAAATTTGATAAGTAAGTATGTAAAATATTGAATTTTACTCGGATCAAACTATCTCTTAGTTTAAAGTTAGTATTTGAATTTGTATAAGTAGAATTTATTTTACATGAATCACTCAGGAACGGATAGGACTTCATAGTGTAGCGGCTTACTTAAATGTTATGGTTTTTGTTTTCGGAGTGAATTGTATTGGTTGAGCTTAAATAAGTGCCTCGATCAAGTCTAGTAATCTGATGATTTTACGAGTACATCTGTACTACTACCTTCACAATGCGCTAAGCATAGGGAACAACATGGAAGAACACCATTGTCATTACAGTGAATAATGAGGCACGTTGCCGTAAGGAAGCTGTGTCAGCAAGTAACTGTTCTTGGTGGAGTTCAAAGGTTAATAAACATTTTTTTTTTAATTGTACATTTAGTAATTCTTGTTTAGATTGGTATCATTTTTGTAAGTACTGAACTGGTACTAAATATTGAGGAAATGATCATTATAAATTAAATTAAACAGTAATTACTGAAAAAATAACAAAAAATATATGCAACAAAATTACTTTAGTGCTTATATTTCATTATAATAGCCATATTATACTTTAGAAGCTGTATTTTTTAGGATTGTAGAGAAAAAGATTTTTTTTTCAATTTTTATATAGTAACAAGTCATTTTTTTAGATCAATTGCCCACTAAATTAACGTACAAAATACAGAAATTGGTAAATGTTTTGGCAGTTTAACAAAATGTAAGTATTAATTTTAAAGTTTTTATTTTTTAGAATTTTTAGCAAGTATTGCAATCTAGTCGAATAAAATAAATACAACGATTTATGGTTAAAGAGCGTCAATATTTTTATTTTTTGGGATTTAGTAATTTTTTAACACATCTTTTTACTTTTATGCAAATTACCATAAAACTACCATAAAAATGACTGTTACCATGACGAATAAAATGAAGCATTGTTGATTAAAATTCGTAATATATTTTAAGCTGCGGACGGTAGACATTTTTTCAAATGTTTTGTAGTTTTTTGAAATTTTTCAATCGTAAACATTTTTATTTTTGAAGTTTGTATACCAAAGAAACATTCTGCAAACAAATCGGGTAAAACGAATAATAATTTATCAAAATCGGTTCAGACGTTTAGGTTGTAGTGTTAGAAGTGTCATTTTCAAATAGTTTTCTCCGCTTTGACTTGTTAGTTTCAGAATTCCACTTTTGATTCTTACCATTTCGTCATGCAACATAAGGTACAGTACTGCCAGCTCTATAGGAGCTTTCGTTTAAAATTATGTATACATGAAAACCGGCACTGGTCACCTCGCTTATACATAAACAACGAAAACTTTGGTGACTTGGCGCGGCGGAATGCTGCCACATTTCTTGATCTTGCATCATTGTACAATTTTTTTTATTGTAAATAGTGGTATAATTGGTATAATTTGTGCGATTGTAAGTTGTATTGACATAGAACATGTATCTGTATGCAAAGTTTCAGCTAAATTCCTTAAGAGAAAGTGATAGAAAATGGATTACAGTATTAGGCTTGACCTAGATACACCACAGAAAATTTGTAAAACTAGAAATGCATTAACAATTCATTCCTTACTTTTTGAATTTCACCAAAGGAATGGTGAAATGTAATTTGACGTTTTTGTATACTGTATCTCGCAAAAAAAAGAATTATACGGCTTCATTTCTTCAAAAATAGCCCTTATTTACTAAGGGACGAAATAGTATTTGAGACATGATATTAAAATAAGTCAAACATTATTTTAATGTTTGCTTGCTGTAAAGAGATTTTTCAGGATCGTTAACTTATGTCGTGCTTTGGTACTTTGTGATTAATGTTACACCAATGCTGCGTCACAGATTATCTACATGAAAAAAAATAAAACGTCCGTATATATCATACTTTAAGTGTTTTTAATTTTATGTCATTGCATAAAGTAGGCCTACTCTTTAGTATTGTTCTGTAAAGTTCAGTCATTGAATATTAGAACAAATCTATTATGGTGCGGTAATATATGAGAAGTTTTGCTATTACATTGTTTACACACACACACACACACAAACAAATTTTACGAACTAAAACCGTTATATTTAGAGTATGTAACAGTTATTTTTAACTTTCAGGCTTTAAAAAAAGTGAAAGTCAAACATTTGAAATATTAATATGTTGTAAACTGAAGAACTGTACAGTCAATGAAAAAATCCTTACAAATCTTATATTTATAGATTCGAATATTTATACTTACATTTAATATTTTTTTGTTTTTGTATATCATTTTTTTATCATTTATCTGAATTTTTATATACATACTGTATCATATACCCATATTTATCATTATTCTTTTTTTCGTTGTTGTTCTGTGACTTATGAACCTTAGTTTTACCAGTTAGGTTATTAATCTCTTAGTTTTCCATTTTATAAACTAACTCTTATAAATATTTTGTATTGATATTAACGTTCCTGTGTTATGCAATAGTTTACAGTATCGCATTTTAAGTAGCATGTGTTTTCTATCTGCTCTAATACAAGCATGTTCCCCCTCCTACTTCCTTTCTCCTTTCTAATTTGCTTAGTTATGTTTGTATATATGTATCTAATCTATCTAATCACTTGACAACGGCCTGTGAAGGTCAAAACCAGTAGTGAGTATTAAGGTTCTATAATGGATTAAAACTGTTTTTACATTTTACGAACCTCAAAATACAATCGTCTTTAAAAAAATGTTTGCTTCATGATGACTACTTCCCTTTCTTGGTGTTACAGCCCTGAATTGGCTTTCAACCTTCCTTAAAATTCGTCTGTAAACCTCTCTGCACAACGATAGTAAAATAGTCTAACGGAACGAAGATTTAGCTTACTATCACGTATAAGTTGCTACACATTACTGAATCAATTACAATATTGGCGATTAAAATTGTGGGAAGTTTTAATAATGTTACCATTTCCTCCATCTTTCAGTTCACGTGTTCTCGTGTCGTATTCTATATCCTTTTTCTTCAGCCTTCCATGAATCTTCTGCTTCCATTTCTGTATTAAATAACGTCTTTGCTATTCGTCCTTTGTCCATACGAGGTGTGTTCAGAAAGTAACGAGAATTTTAATTTTTTTGAACAAAATATTTATTTAGTCTTCTACATTGATGTTGTCTCCTTCAAAATAGTCCCCATTGGAGATTATGCACTTGTGCCAGCGCTTCTTCCAATCATTGAAACACTTCTCAAACTCGATCTTTGTGATAGCCTTTAGTTCTTTCAGCGACGCGCTTTTAATGTCATCTACGGCTGTAAAACGACGGCCCTTTAAGGTTCTCTTTATTTTTGGAAATAGAAAAAAGTCACACGGAGCCATGTTTGGTGAATATAAAGGCTGGGGCATCCTTACAGTACTGTTTTTGACCAAAAATTTACGAACAAGCAATGATGTGTGAGCTGGTGCATTATCGTGGTGCAAAAGCCATGGAATTGTTTTTCCACAAATCCGGGCGTTTTTTTCGGATTGCTTCATGCAAACGGCGTTGAACATATCCGTAAACCCATGTTTCGTAACCTGTTATAATACGTTTCAGTAATTCTGCATCGTCGTTGACTTCATTTAGTGACTCCTGAGCAACTTCCATTCGCCGTTGTTTTTGTTCAAAATTCAACAATTTTGGAACGAATTTTGCTGCCACGCGTTTCATACACAAAACATTGGAAACAGTGTCATGACATGATCCAATCGATATGCCAACATCATCAGCGACTTCTCTAATTGTGATTCGGCGATTGTTCATAACCATTTCTTTCACTTTTTCGACGTTTTCATAGGTTGTTGATGTGCTGGGGCGTCTAGGGTGTTCGTCATCTTCAACGTCTTCACGGCCTTCTTGGAAACGCTTATACCACTCGTAAACTCTTGCTTTACTCATTGCAGACTCACCATAGACCTTTGTTAACATTTCACACACTTTGTCACACTTTATTCCATTTTTTACTCAAAATTTGATAGAAATTCTTTGATCCATTTCTTTTAACAAACGAAAATCGCCGAACTCATAAAAACACGTCTAACCTTAGTAGTTGTCACAGAGAAAGTCAACAATGAAAACAGCTGAAAGTTTTATCATACTTCAAGGGCATGTATACCAACATAATAAAAAAATGTTTGACAATCGGACTCTTCCAGCCCGCGAAATTTAAAAATTCTCGTTACTTTCTGAACACACCTCGTATATCCCACATTTCGTAACAATTTTTAACTACCTAATTAAGGAGTTTTCAGTCTGCGGGTAGAAAAAAGAAGAAGCATAACAAATAAAATCATCTGTATTTGTGGAATATACATACATACATAACTCCAGCGTCCACAGCTTTATTTACAATTAGGTATATCTCCTAACCACAAGCTACATATATGATAATAGTAATCGTCTATATTCATTGTTATTTACTTCAGTGTAAACAGTAAACTGAACAACCCACAGCCTATATTAGTAATGCCAATTAAATACTTTGAAGGTTTATGTAATTTATAAAATAAATACATTTCCTTGTACAATATTCACCAGGGCACTCCTACAACGACACTTTAAATATAACATTTTGTTAATAAACAATAGCCAGTTTTAACTTATCGCGGATTTAATAAGTTAAGAACTAATTAACAAGCGTAGACACATTAGGATTAAAAATAAATTTTATTTAATGATTTTCAGCTTGTAAATTTCATTTTCAAACAAATTATTAATTTCATTATTTTATTTTTAAAGTGAAATCATTTCTAATTATTCAAAGTAACTATTGGTAAAGTAACAGTTAAAACTGTTCTGTAATACACTGTTATTTAAAGTAGTTCCAACAATCTGCAGTAGTAACGTAACTACAAGAAGTTTTAAAGGCATGAACTAACATAAAATATAATTTATTGTTGTTTTTAGTTCAGTGTAATGAAGTGTAAATTGAAAGTTACTTCATAATTGTTAAAAAATAAATTTTCAATAGAAGAAACTTAGAATAAATTTCATGAATCATCAATTTCTTTAACACGTAACTTGTATTGGCGTGTTTTTTATTATTTGTTTTCTTTCTGCGTACATATACGTACAATGTTGAACTGTATATAATGCAATACTTTCTCTTAAAGTACGAAACATAATTTTTAAAATTTTAAACTAATTTCTGTTCTGCTTTCAGCTAAATTAATTTAACAGTCTATTTACAAAATCTATAAAATATAACATAATTCGGTTACGTTAAAACCGTACTATTAACAATATAACTATATACAACAATTACATTCATGTCATGGAATGTCTAACTAGGATTGTTTCAGAAATCAGGAGGAAGCTGTATTTATTGTCAATGCACAATGTTCAGTAGAAGATTAACTGACCTTGATACATATGTCTGTACAATAACATTTATGTGGGAAGGAACATGCAAGTATACAATACTTTAAATAGAAAGCTAGATATTACTATACTTTAAAAATTACTAATTTATATTTATTAGTAAACGATATAAACATCATTATAGGCACACAATTTGTTTCAATTAAAACATTTTCAAGCTACACTATTGAGTTTTTAAGATTTACTATAAATAAAGTAGTGTATTATATCAAATAAATTGTATCACAAAAAACAATTTTTGTAATATTTAAATTAAATATATTGTTTAAAAATATGTCAATTTTAACACTGAATTAATATTTGTATACATGATTGATAAAATCCTTTTAAACAAATTAGTGGATTCAACCCACTTCTTTCGAGAAAAATATGTTTTTTTAAATAATTAGTTAACTTTTGGAAGAGAAGGAAATTTTTTAACTTAATATAACATTTAATGTTGTTAAATAATCATAAGCAAATGTTTCTACGGCTAGTTTAACGTGATTTTCATTTATTGGAAATAACATAATAGTTTTTTTTCAGGCAGAAAAACACCGTTATTTTGACTGAAAATCAATAACTTTGTAAATTTTCGGTTTAGTTAAGAAACTTCATCTGGAAACGAAAACAATATACATAAACAATTGAATTAAAAAAGGAACTTTAAAAATATTTATGTTAAAATATAAAATTAAATATACGCTTACACTGTAATATGTAGACAATTTCGTAAGATTGGAAAAACAATAACTGAAGAAATTCTCAGTTTAAATTAATTCTGATTATTTTCGACAAAGATTATTGCGTTAAAGAAAAACACAATTTCCATTTTGATTTTGTATTACTGACATAATCAAAACGATAACTAATTTATTAAAAAATGGTTTCTTTACAAATAATTAATTACGCATAAAATAGTAACACACTAATACTGATATTTCGCTATGCATTTTAATTGGAATATTTTCCTGTAAAGAGTTTTTGCATTGTACCCATTCAAACAAATCTGACAGTTGGTGCTTTTAAAGTAAAATATAAATTAATAACTTTATAAGAATCAAAATGATTACTAACAATAGTAAATTATATTGTATTGGATTACAAAAAAATTATAACCTCAAAACTAACAAAAATCATTTGTAGAAATAAAAATAAATTTGTGAAACGACTACGTAAACTTTTTTCCGCTTTAAAATTTTTAGGTTAGTTTCACACACAACGTGTTAATTAGTTTTGAAAAATAATGTTAGGTTTTTCGTGGTAAACGAAAAAAAATAGGCCTACACCAATTTTAATAACCATGTTCAAGTCTGTCCACTGCCACTGTAATATAGTATTTTATGAGACATTCACATGTAGTCAGCAAGAGATAAGGACTGTGAATCGGCCTGCTATACTACATCTGTAGGTTGCAACGATAAACAGCAATCTTACATAGGCCTATATTTGTAGATGTACGCATTACTGCTCTTATTTTGAAAGTGAACAGTGTAAAATTTCTTCATCATCGGAATACTCACTTTGAGTTTTATTTAGATACATTAAGCATATGCAAATAATACTTAAAATAATGTATGTAATAAACAAAAAAGTAAAAATTTCAAATATATAAGCCTACTTGTATTATTTACAGTTTATTAATAGTAGGCTACTTAGTTTAAAAAGGCTAACAGTAGTAGGCCTAAACCAGGGCTATTAGGCACAAGGTTGTTCTTATCTCTCGCGGACTATACTATGCACTTCAGTAGTAAGATTCCACTACTTTCGAACTTATTACTTCACACGCTACAATTAAATGTTCCTGTACTATGAAATGAAACGATATAGGAAGATTCTTAACTATATGGTAATTTCTCGGAAGCTAATTTTTTGATCAATAAAATTAAACTTAGTATGTTTCTTTAACTGATATACGCCTAATTGGACAAAAATAACCATCTTCACTTATCGAACCGTTATAAAATACAGACGTTAAACGTTTAAACCTTTAAAACCTTTTAAACAACAAAAAATCAATAAAGGTAAGTGACAAATGTCAAAATATTAATAGCGAGTCAAACAGCAAACCTGCGTAAAAAAATTGCGCAGGGCACGACATATCTAGGCTAAATAAAACCTAGGCTAAATAAAACATTGATATTGTGCCCTGATGCCAAAAGTGGCAGCAGCTTTGTTATTCTACTAGTTTATACGTTTTTGAAACGTACACCATTCGTACAGCTACAAAAACAGTGTCTCTTCTTCTCTTCGTTTCACCCTCTTTGGGGTACGCTGAATCAATCATTTCTTGCGCGCTGTACTTTTCTTTGTTCCCAGTAGCCCTTCATTCTTTCCGATCTTCTTTTCCTCTCCTCTTCTGAAATGACAGGTTTAGGTCTTATTTTGGTTTTATCTTGGAATCTTATTCTTTCGTCCTTGGTACATATCTTAGCAGTTTGGTCAAGCAGTGAATTTTCTGTAATTTTTAATTCTATTAGGTCTTTTTCAATTTCTTTAAACCAGTTCGGTTTTGTTTTACGATTATGGAAAAAATCAAACACCTGTTTCGTCAATCTATTGGAGTTCATTCTAAGAAGATGGCCGTAAAAATTTATTCTCCTTTTTCACATAGTATCTGACAGTTTTTCAATTTTCTTATAGAGAGCTTCATTTCTTATATATACTACCTTATTATCCTGAAATTTTTGTCTGAATATCCTGAAACAGTGTCTCTAATATATGTCACTAAAATTTATAGTCTTATTTTTGTTTATTTTTTTTAAATATACACTATTTTAAAACTGGTTAGTCTATGACGATTGTTATTTTCCCACTTAGCCTTCTATCACGTAAAGAAGTTTGAATTTTATCGAAGAAGTTGAATCTTAAAATCTTTTAAGAGTTTCAAAATGGCGGTCATTTAAAATCATAAAATAATCATAACTGTTTACACTTTTTGCAAATGTAATTGCACAACCTCAATCGGTGTTATGAAGTGGAATTTATGCAGATTTTAATACTTATTTACGACTGTGAATTACTATTTTCAAAAAGCGTACAAAGTTTTTACTTTCACTATAGTGAGACAGTGGGGTAAGCGGCTACATTATACGTTATAGATATTTACAAGAAGAATAGCTTTTCAAACATGGCGAAGTAAACCAGATTATCCCTCTTTTTTAGATGAACCCTAAGAACTGCTGACACCGTATTAGTGTATTTTAATTGTGTGTGAAACTCTAAGGACCGTTATTAAGTAGACGTTAACATTATTGTATTTATAAACAAAGTAAAAGTGTTGTATGTGTTATTTTTAATGTTTAATTAAATTTGATTTTTTTCATTAATCTCACATTACACGAAACGGAAATGCCAAATTTACAAACAAATTATAAATACATAAAGTCAGTCTTACCAACCGTCTATGTTTCTTTTTTACATAGCCTAACTAATTAATTTAACATTTTCATTTGATTTTCTTATGCCATAGAAATAATATATATTCTTTTCAAAATCCAACTATAACGACTGAAAATATCTACTTTAATAACTAAAATATACAGTTAAAGAAATGTAAATTCTATTTATTTTTTTCATAAATTCGAGACATTTGACTGCTTTCAGTGATATTTCAACTGTTCAATATATTTACAAAACAGAACAATAGCATACACGTTCACAAGTAGACAAAGGGCATATCGCGCGATGTATTGATTGATCAGTCTCATTTCAAAATAATATTGCTAAATACTTGCAACTGTCTTTGAGTATCACTGTATCAGAGCAGCCAGAAAGTCGGCAGAATGTATAACCAAGGTCTGGAAGACCCGCTCCACAAAGCGACGTGAAACAAGGAAGGTCTTGAAGAACCGCTCCTTGGTGGAGGATCTACCACGTTGGCCGTGTGGAGAGTACCTTTGGAAGGCGCGCCCAGTGTCGGCGTCTGGCCCAGTCCGGACACTCCGTGGATGGTGTTGGACAGTTCGTCTTGACCGACGTCCTCTGCCGAACCTGGATACTCGTAGCTGTCCTCTTCGTCCTCAGGAGGGCCGGGAGGGAATACACGGTGTGTCGGGCCAGGGATTTCTGACAACAAAGTATTTATATTTTATTTTTTTATTTTAAATATAAAATTATTTTTCAATTTTGTTTTAAACAAGTGAACAAATTAAAATAGTTAAAAGATTGTTTTTTGATGTACAAAAATCAAAATAAATATATAAATAAATTATAATTTAAGACATATTATACACATTAAAGCAGACCATTATACAATTTTTTATTTTGTAATAATACAAAATTATATGAATATATTACACGAAATAGGGTCAAAAAGTTAAGTCCGTCAATGAAAATTTATTAAAAGTCCGTATGATATTTTAACCTTATTTTCCTTCAAAACATTCTCCTCCTGCATGTACACACTTCTTTCACCATTCATACAATTTTTGGAAACACTTCTTATAAGACATTTTTGGAAATACGCTCAACCTCTTTGTCGCATTTTCCATCAGATCTTGCGAATCAACAAAACGACCTCCATTTAATGTCATTTCCAGTCTTAGAACAGGTACAAATCCGGTGTTGCAAGGTCGGGAAAATGGGAAAGGTGTTTCAAAGTGGAAACACAAGGTACTGTCTCACCATCAGCGTCTATGTGACAGAGCATTGTCATGCAACAAAAATCAATCATTCCCAGACTATTTTCAGGTCGTTTTCATCTAACTGCATCTCTTAGCCGTTTCATAACCCCTCTGTAAAGTCCTTTGTTAACTGTTTTTCCTTCAGGAATAAATTCTAAATGAATCAAGCCCCGGTAGTATAAAAAAAACCTCCAACATCATTTTACCTCGGCTTCTGTCCAAGCAATTTTTTTCCTTTCTTTGTGATATTCCTAATTTCCATTCAGCAGACTGACGTTTCTTCTGAAGACTGTAAAGGAAGCACTATGTTTTTTTACCATCGGAATCCTTCCTATTTCCACGGCTGAAAATGACATTGAAAGAACATCGTTTTACTGATTTGCAGTGGTGGTGGAAAATGTGACGAAGCACCTAAACCAAATTTCCAAAAATAACTATCAGAATTGTTTCCATTGTAAAACGGTGGAAGAAGTGTGTACAAGCAGTATCATGAAGGAAACTAGAGTTAAAATATTATAGGTACTTTCAATAAATTTTCATTGACCAATTCCGGAAACTTTTTCAACTTACTAGAACTGTATACCCTATTAGAGTATATCAGTTCTTAATGTAAACTTGCACACAAAATATTTTACATTATATTTACAATAATAATATTCAAAATTTGAATAAAAACTAGCAAGGTGTACACCTTCTCCCAAGTGTCACTAACAAAATTCCCGTTTGCATTACGGTTTTTTTAACATTGTTAATTTTTTATTTTATATGCAATATACATAGTTTGAAATATTCAATCGTTCCAGTATAAAATAGATATTTTAAAATGTTTTAATCAATATTCCAATTTTCTTTTTCTTCCTAATATTTTGCCTGGCAATATTCTACACACAAAAACTAAGCTGACAAAAACCCACCTGTACAACAAGACAGGTTGAAGATTCAGTAGTGCCAACATAAAAAGCAACGACACTGTTTCGTTAACAACCTCCTGGGAAATGGTGGAAATAGAGGTCTAAACTCCCAAAGTTGACAAGAGTTTAAGGGCTAATGGCAATTTACTTTTGGCTATATTGTAGTCTTTTTGAATCATATTATATAAACTCTGATTCCTACAAAACAAGAAAGATTGGTGTGGTGTGTGTGTGTGTGTGTGTGTGTGTGTGTGTGTGTGTGTGTGTGTGTTGACTGCATATCTATGGCATGAAAATTTTTAGATAAAAACTATATCTGTTTATACAAAACGTTATATTCGTGGTGAAAACGTTTGAATTTCACGGGCAACGCCTTGCGTGTACTGATAGTTGCAAATAAAACAATGTACAGCTGAAGTTATTACCACGATTATGTTACCTTCGTCTGTCTGTCTGTCTGTCTCTCTAAATTATATCTTCTTTTCCATATTTAGATCACTTTTCATTCTTAAATCTAAATGAGATTTTCTACACATAAGTTTTACGACACATGAACCTATTAACCAAATAACTGACTAGTTACTAGTTATAAATTATGTCAATTTTCCCGATGCGAAGATTAAATTGTCAAAACGATATAGGGGCAGAGAAAAATAAAACTTACAAAAATCATGAACGTTGGAATTGTTTACAAAACAAAGACGATTACAAGATTTACTTAAATGTAGAAATAATAATTTGTAAGAAAATTACATTTTTTCAAAAACCAATATTTAACGCAATGTGTTGGAAAATGTATGAACCTCATGTAACGCAGTTCACCTGCTTACAGAGTCTAAGATGCTTTAAATCTCTTTAAGCGCACCTTCGACCCAGATACACTCTTTGGAGTGGGTTCTATTATATTAGAGCTGCAGTTTGTGGTTTAAATTTTCTTTATTTATTTAATTTACTATAAACATAAATCTTTGTATTGTTTTTTTTCTATTTCGTCACTGAACACTTTTTGTTATAACACTTTCTTCTATTTCGTTCGCTGAACACTGTTACCGCTGAACCCGGAAACTGCTGACTGTCGGGCGATCTGCGCTGAACTTCTCGAGCGGAAGAGTAGCTCACACCACACGTCGTTGCTTAACTCTTGACCCTGAACTCGCATAGACCTGGTCGGCTCAATTTGCTGTTCTTCGGAACCGGAAGTCGACAGCCTGATGTGGCGTTACGGCATGGAGATAGGAGAGGAACTGAATAGGTTATCGGTTCAACACGCCGGTATAACTCCAAGGAAGGAATGACTATCGACTCAGCACGCCGGTATAGTCCACGGATGTACGGTCGGCTCAACACGCCGGTACCGCACTAGGATAGGTCGATCGGTGGGTAGAGTTCGGGCTAGAGTAGGTTATCGGCTCAGCACGCCGGTATAACCCCAAGGAAGGAATGACTATCGGCTCAACACGCCGGTATAGTCCACGGATGTGCAGTCGGCTCAACACGCCGGTACCGCACTAGGATAGGTCGGCAGGTGGGTAGAGTTCGGGTCGGAGGAGGCTATCGGCTCAGCACGCCGGTATAACCCCAAGGAAGGAATGACTATCGGCTCAGCACGCCGGTATAGTCCACGGATGTGCAGTCGGCTCAACACGCCGGTACCGCACTAGGATGGGTCGGCAGGGAGGGTTTGGGCTGGAGGAGCCCAACTGCCTTCTGGAGCGCTGTGCAGCTGCTTATATACCCCGGTTCTGCTGGTGGGGTATTGCGGCTGAAAGTGGGGTAAGATGTTATCTTGTTTATTTAGGACATATCTGTACATTAGAGATTATCAAGTTTGTTCACTTAGCTTATCTCAACTTAATTAAATTAGGATTTAAATCACTTCATTACATCCCCTCCTTTCTTCGGGGAATAAAGAAAACCATGAAAAAGAAAAGAGTCTTTCTAACTAAAAAAATATCCTTTTTTATAAAAAGTAAATTCTTGTACTAAGCACTTTTTACAAAACATTACTGTTATTATTCTGCTGCCTGCCAGAATCGGGTCACTTTCCCGTCTTGTCGTAGTCTATATTTTCGTCTTGGTTTCTTCCGAACTACTGCTATATCCTGAACCTGGTTTGTGTATGTTGTCTCTTCATTATTGTCTCGTAAGTCTTTGTCGGTCTGGATTTCCAAAATCTCCTCTTTCCGGTGCTGTTGCCTGTCTTGCTGTTGATCGCATCTGGAAGGTGATTCTAGTAGTAGACTTTCTTGTGATAGTGTCAATTCTTCTGGTGTTGATACTGTAGAAAGTAATGCTATGGAGTGCGCTGGAGAAGGTGGTTGATCCAACTGGACTGTTGGCTTCCATATTTCTCCAGAAGCTGAAATTTTTGTTGTCACCAGTAATGAAGAGGTCTGATCTCGGCCTCTTTGTTTCTTTGTAGGTGTTTTTACTTCTGGCTTTCCTGGCCTAAGTGGGTCATGATTGATTATTTTCCTGCTGGACGCTGTTGGTCAAACTTAAACTTTTGACATGTTTTACAACGGCGAACGAATCTTGCTGTATCTCTAAACATTCCTGGCCAATAATAATATCTGGCGATTCGGTCATAAGTTTTTATTATCCCCATATGACCGGCTGTCGGGATGCTGTGATTTTCTATCATAACATCATATCTTTGTACTTTTGGTACGCACATTTTCCAAGCGGAAGTTGTGTTTTCATTGTTATGTCCTCGTTATTCCACACGTGTTTCATTAGTTTATCCTCCACAATTCTGAAATTTTCGTATTTGCTCGGATCTGTCTTTACTTTTGTCCACATTTTGTCGTACCAGCCCCCTTCTTCCATTTGTTTAATCCCGGCTATTGTTTCCGAGTCTTGACTCACTGGATTTCTTGAATAATATCTTTGTTTTATTGGTACTGCTGCGGGTTTTAGCTTTAATTTATGTTCTACTATACTCGTAGTGTTCCTAAAACCGGAAAACTTTGGTATTTCTTCCTCGGGAAATCGCTGTATTTTGCATTCTTCTGATGCTGTTAGTGGTTTTATAGTTGGAAGAGCACTCTTCGTCACTGGTTGTCTGCTACTGCATTTATTTTCACTGACTGTCTTCTTTAAGTTGGTCCATGTAACCGTTTTTGTATTAAAATGGACTGTAATTCCCCATTTTGTCATCATATCAATTCCAAGAACTATTTCTGAGCTAAGTCCAGGTAGTACCAATGCGGTTATTGTTTTCTGATTTCCATCAATTACACACGGTAATTCATATTCTTCAGTTATAGGCACTATTGATCCATCCGCTAATTGAGCTACTTGCTGCACCGCTTTCGCTTTCATTTGGTCTTGTTGCAGTTTGTTGCTGGCTTGTTGGCTAATGTAGGTCTTACAAGCTCGGAATCCAATAATGCCTTGAATGTGTGATTTTGTATCTTGATGCGAAGAAACATTCTATTCTCTTCATCAATGTAATTTTCTGTCTTCTGAATCTTTAATTTTGGGGACCTTTCCTGAGTCGGACTTCGATTGTCCCATTTTCTCGACGTCCTTCGGTAGTTTCCCGCTTGTAAACATTTACATGTCATGGTCTTTCCGTCCATCCTGCAGAATCTGCATCTGTCCTTCTTCGGTTGTAAGCAATTACTTGCAAAATGACCGAACTCATAACAATTCCAACACGGAATTCGTTCATTCTCTGTGTGATACTTCTTATATGTCTGCCTGTTGGCAATTTTCAAGTCGTGATCCTGATACTGTTTCTGCTGGTTTGTAATCGTTGATAAGACTTTGACTGGAAGTTTCCTTTGGCTTGCTGGCTGGTATGATACCTCAGGAAAATAAGACTGAGCAGCGTTTTTAGGAGGTTTGTAGGAATCCATATTTTGCTTGATGTCTTCATACTCACTTGCTGCCTGTCTCAATTCTGCCAAACTGCTTATGTTGCTACGGAGTCCATATAACTTATATTCTGGCAACATGTTCCGATAAATTCGTTGGTATTCTTGTTGTTGACTGTAACCTCCATGTCGCCGTATTAAAGTCTGTATAGCAACTACGTAGTCTTTAAATAATTCCTTCTCACCCTGTGTTCGGTTTTGGATTTCAAGGTCCAAATTTTCTCTATACTGATACGGTAGGTATTGAAATTCAAAATCTCTCATAAACTGTTTCCATGAAGTCCACCAGTTTTTTGTATTTCGGTACCATAAAAGAGCCTTCCCCTTCAATAACTCTGGTAATGACTGCAGAAGTTGCTCTTCATTCACGTTGTATGCGGTTTTCAACTCCGATAATCTTTCCAAAAACAGGATCACGTCTTTTCCTCCATCATAATGTAGGTTCCATTTTCTGACCAAAGAACAAATAGATCCGTTGTCTGCTATTCCTGATGCGGGATAAGATACTTGTTTTGTCACTAACTGTTCTTCTGCGGTTTCTGTCTGATTCATCATGTCTTCTTTGAAGCCACCTCTTAGGAAGCAAACCAGTCTTCTTCGGTAATCCTTCACACTACCTTCGGTATTCAACTTAAATTTTCTGAGTTCTTCTGTTAATTCTGCCTTGTTTAGTTTATAAACCCATCCAACACGTATGTCTGTACTTGTAGGGTCTTCCTCAGTTCCATCTTCATTTATAGGCGGAGGTAGTCCTGACTCCACGTCGTCCAACTTTTTTGAACTAGCCATCCTGTAGAACTGTATGGTCAGTCTTCACTCTCAATGTATGGGGTTTTTTTTTTTTTTGGTTTTCTTGCTCCTTGTCTTCTGGTTTGTATACGGTTTTCCACTGATTTTCAAATAACTGTTCTCTGATAACAGTCCCTGTTCGGGCGCCAATTTCTACTGTAACGCAGTTCACCTGCTTACAGAGTCTAAGATGCTTTAAATCTCTTTAAGCGCACCTTCGACCCAGATACACTCTTTGGAGTGGGTTCTATTATATTAGAGCTGCAGTTTGTGGTTTAAATTTTCTTTATTTATTTAATTTACTATAAACATAAATCTTTGTATTGTTTTTTTTCTATTTCGTCACTGAACACTTTTTGTTATAACACTTTCTTCTATTTCGTTCGCTGAACACTGTTACCGCTGAACCCGGAAACTGCTGACTGTCGGGCGATCTGCGCTGAACTTCTCGAGCGGAAGAGTAGCTCACACCACACGTCGTTGCTTAACTCTTGACCCTGAACTCGCATAGACCTGGTCGGCTCAATTTGCTGTTCTTCGGAACCGGAAGTCGACAGCCTGATGTGGCGTTACGGCATGGAGATAGGAGAGGAACTGAATAGGTTATCGGTTCAACACGCCGGTATAACTCCAAGGAAGGAATGACTATCGACTCAGCACGCCGGTATAGTCCACGGATGTACGGTCGGCTCAACACGCCGGTACCGCACTAGGATAGGTCGATCGGTGGGTAGAGTTCGGGCTAGAGTAGGTTATCGGCTCAGCACGCCGGTATAACCCCAAGGAAGGAATGACTATCGGCTCAACACGCCGGTATAGTCCACGGATGTGCAGTCGGCTCAACACGCCGGTACCGCACTAGGATAGGTCGGCAGGTGGGTAGAGTTCGGGTCGGAGGAGGCTATCGGCTCAGCACGCCGGTATAACCCCAAGGAAGGAATGACTATCGGCTCAGCACGCCGGTATAGTCCACGGATGTGCAGTCGGCTCAACACGCCGGTACCGCACTAGGATGGGTCGGCAGGGAGGGTTTGGGCTGGAGGAGCCCAACTGCCTTCTGGAGCGCTGTGCAGCTGCTTATATACCCCGGTTCTGCTGGTGGGGTATTGCGGCTGAAAGTGGGGTAAGATGTTATCTTGTTTATTTAGGACATATCTGTACATTAGAGATTATCAAGTTTGTTCACTTAGCTTATCTCAACTTAATTAAATTAGGATTTAAATCACTTCATTACACTCACTCGAAAAATAAAAACTTGGGTACTCTTAACATTTAATCGCGTCCGATACCTATCTTCTTTGCTATAAGCTATTCCGCACGTAACTACCATATGTAGGCTATATGTAAGTTTATACCAGTATATGTACCTTGTGTAAAAACCAAGAAGGTACCTTGTGTAAAACCCAAATGGCTTATTTATATGATTTGTTCCCATTTACTTCTGTTTCAATATGGCCTCCTCTGATCTAAGAATGACTAGTTGACACAGTTTTGGATAACGTACTGACAGAATGTGTTGAAATTTGGTACGATGATATTTTGTATAAAACCCTATTGACGTATGTATAACATTTTCTCCTATTTACTTTTGCTTCAATATGGCGGCCACTGAAGAGTGTGCGTAAATTTAATGAAGCGCATTGACTGTTTGTTTTAAAATTTCATACGAAGGTACCTTATATAAAGCACAAAAGACGAATACAATTTTCCCCCATTCACTTCCCTTTCAAGATGGCGGGCCTTGATACAACGTTGAGGGGTTATTTGCTAGTAATACTGGCTGAATGGCAAAAACCTATTGTAATTTTTGCCTCCTCATGAAGCAAGGCCATAAAAGTGTTTATAAAATTTGTCCAGTAACATTTTTCGTAAATATTACGGTTACCGTTTAAATTGGCGGAAAAGGTTACGAACGCTGTCGGAAAGCTCTCTGTATACTAATTAAAAATATCCTGCGAGGTCTACTGTTCTTTGAACTACCATACCAAGGTAAATTTCGAACACCAAATAAAATCACCACGCCACTTCCACGCACTGGGAGTGGAGTATCACCTCTGAGCTCTCGTGACGCTTGAGGTACTCCTAAATGCCTATAATATTTCATAAGTGAAGTCGAATGTTTTCAATACTGCCAGTACATATATTGGAAATACTTACCGTAAAGTCTGATGTTGCTATCGACCTCCCCGAGGGAGTTCTTGGCGATACATCGGTAAGAGCCGACGTCGTGTTTCATGAAGCCGCGGATTATCAGGATCATCTTCACTTCGAACAGAGACTTGGATATCGATTGCACTTCGTACTTCTCACTGGATATAACCATTTCACCTGTAAACATTTCATATCTAATATAAAGCCTTACATGGCAGACCGCTGACTGAAAATCAAACATTGCAGTTATGAGGTAACTATAAATCGTACTAAATTTTAGAAACAATTCATTTTATTCCTCACATTTATTTAATATTATAAATTACTTAATCTTTATAAATTATCGTAAAAATTACAGCTAAAGCCAGTGTCCAAATTTGAATTAAAATATAAATAAATAAATACGCACCCACGTAAATCAAAACCGATACAGTAGTCTAAAACGGCATAAGGATTAGGGGTACGATTTATTCCCGAGAGGGAAATTGCTTTTATTTAAAACTTTGAGTAAATCAGATTTGTAAACACTTTTTCACCTCTAGGGATCTCATAAGTCTATGTATGCTATCTTTATACCCTGCACATAGATTAAATAAAACTGTTTAAATTATTAATAAAATGGATAATCCCTCTGTTTTCTCTGGAAAAAATGTGTTTCTCTGTTTAGAGAAACAGAGAAAGATATAACAGAACTACAAATCACTGACACTATGCTCATCGACAAAACAGCCAAAATAATAATAACAAGGACAAGAAACAACGGTTCTAAGACAAAGTCAAATCCAAACGAATGATCCAAATCTCTGACGAAGAAAGAAAAGCAAGATCACAACGAATGAAGCAATACCGGGATACGAGGAAGGCACAGAACATTAAAAAGTGATTGATTTAGTGTATCCCAAAGTTAGGTGAAACAAATAAAGAGAGAATGGATTTTGTTAAACATTAAATACATACATAGTATAAAAGTACAAGCACCTGCATTGTGTAGAAAAAACTATATGCTTTAGACAGCTGTTTCCTTAGTATTTTAAAGTAATTGTTATTAGTATCGTTTAATATTTCTATAACTGTGCGAATTGCCAATCGTCAGTATAGCAAGTTTAAATGCCGAAAAAAAATGCAAGTTTAGTTATAAAGTTACAAGTGACAAGTTTATTCATATAAAGAGGTAAAATAATTGGCACTTTAAAGTGTCTAAATAAAAAGTAAAAGATTAGGTATACAATTTAAACAAACAGTATAAAAATACAACAGATTTTTCATTAAACTTTTAGGTTATGTTCATTACCGTTGTTTCAAAATTGTACAGCTGTAAGTAAACAAATGCAATCAAGAAGAATTGTTTCGTAGTTTTTAATTAACCAGGATTCATTTTAAACTTTTTCTGGCATATCAAGTAACATTCAAACTTAGAATGAATTTTTTAGATTTATTAGAATAATACAATGCCCTACGTCGCGGTCAAACCAATTTTTTACGCTCTCAGCTTGAACACAGAACTGTGAAGTTACTATATTTCCAACCAGCATTTGTACTCCATACTTTTTAATAACAAACAAACGCTTGCGTAAAACCATTATGTTTACACACGCGCACTGTACCATACTTTTTGTAGCACTATTACAGTGACAGTATAGAGCTAATGTTTTCAGGACGGTGTGTACGTGAGCGATGTGCGGGTAACCCCGTATCTAACGTAGATAACACTCGAGGGGAGTTTTGTGGATTCGGGAATTGGCCTTTAGCCTACCTTACTGTGATAATGCTACGCTAAAAATGTGCTTCCCTAACCTTACAGCTTCCATCAATTAAGCCTTTTCTCTTCCCCGAGCCATGCTGCACGTATGGTTCCCACATAAAGTTTTGCTTGTACAGTGACCATTATTCGTAACTTGCCGCATGTTTATTATGCTTAATGAATTATCTAGTAACCACTTAATTTATAAAAACATTATTTTTATTGATTAGTAGACCAAGAATTAAAGTAATGAATTTTAGAAAGACGGAGAATGATTTTTTAAAAGTTTTAGGCATTTATTTGAACTTCATTAAAAATGGATTTATTAATAGTAGTTCAAATATTTAAATAATACCGAAATTTAAACATTATCAGAAAAATGCATAGATTTTTCCTTTTGCCGATTTTCATGATTTTTGTTAAGATTGTGTTTCACGTCCCATGAAAGTGCTAAAATTTGAGTGGTCAAAGAGCTACACGTGAGAGAAGTTTATTAAGTATTACTGTACTGTTATTTTTTTATCATATTTACAAGTTGAACAAAATTATATATTATGATATAAAATTTAGCAAATCGCTCACTTGACCCTGGGTTCTCACTAGGCTGTCTGGTTCTTCTAGAGACTTTTAAACCGTTTTCGTTTTAAACCACAAGGATTTAAGGATTACGTGCAGAAAGTGGTACAGGATAATATAAACAAAAAAGTTTGAAGGTGAATCCCGAAATTTTGAACATTTTAATTTCTCGATAGATAAAAGAACTTCTAGACTAAATGTCTCCCTAACGGTTTTCTCGAAAAGTATAGACCTTAAACTTGTGAGATAGTTCAAATGATCGCACTATTAGTTTACATGTAACGATTTTATCGACGTGCACATTTTCTAGAAGGTTAGTAACATTCCTCGTATATTTATCTTTTTAGTGTGAAAAGGTTTAGGCATTTTGCATATTTAATGGAGAATTTGTGTTAAAGGATGAGCTATTAAAACACCTTAAAATTTGCTCCAATTCTGTTCTCTAAAGCAAGATTTAGAATGCGTTAAATTTACATATTTGACAATACATCTTTCCATTGACTGTTTAACCAGGGAAAAAGTTCCTTCCGAATAGTTCCTTTGACAGTCAACATGAACTTCACGTTGCTGCGAACTTAAGTTGCTTTTTGACCGCGGTGAAGATGACAACTTCCACTGCGACGATTGCTGCTTAGTTTCAAGGTGATAACCGCAAACCCATTTCTCATCACCAGTTACGACATTGGAGATAAAGTTGGGGTGACAGCTACGCGATGATGTTTTTGGTCGCTGCTCAGCTGTCTCGGCACAAATTCTGACGAACAAATCGCCTGGCAAGATGCGTCGCACGGACCTGTACGGACCTGTACGACAGTTCTACGATCGCACAAACATGATAGTTTTTCATTTACGATTTGGAAATGTAGTCTTTCGTAAATTTACGATGTTTTCCGTTCGTGTGCTTTTTGTTGGACGTCGTCAGCAGACATTTGTTCATTCTTGAAGCGTTTCTACCGCAACATGTGTTACTTTCACTCACAGCACTGTTTCAAAATGCATCCACAGGAATGTAATAGGTTTTTGCAGCGGTTTTTCTAAAGCTGAAATAAAATTTTGATGCAGGTTCTTTGCTCCTTAAAATATGCCATTTGTACAATTTTTAAAATTATATATATATATCTTAATCCTTCAATGGCCAAAAATAAGAATTACATCAAGAGAACAGTGAGTCTGCAAATATTAGCGCTTTATATAATAAACTTTCATTAAAAATATAAAAATAAGAGAAGAAGCAAAACCATTGTATTTAGAAAAAAATAATGACTTGGTATTTTACCGATGATTACGATGGTAACATGATATTATGAAAACATTTTTAATCAGAAAAAAAATTGAAAAAAATCATAGTCGAAATCTATTTTTAAAAAACAATCTTATAAAAATTCAAATATCAAGTGAAGCTGATACCAAATGTAAGATAAAAGAAATTTAAGTTTAGAAATTACAATCAATAAACAAAAACTACGTTTGGGGTTTCGATTTACTTTCGAACTATAAATTTCTGAATTGAAACTTGTTGCAGTAACTAAATTGTAACTGTAAGTGGCTAATTGTACCTGAGTCCCGGACCCAATAATTGATTGATTTTGGAGAGGCTTCCACATAACATTCCAAAGTGACGTCAGTGCCTGTGGGCGCACCCACCAGCTGATTGGGAACCTGGATAACAGGATGAACTGCAAAAAAAACGTTAATGTTTAGAACTAAAGATAGCATATTTACATAGAAATATAAGTTTTAAACAACATAATTTAGTTAATGGTAGTGAGAAATGTTTGTTTAAACTGTATTTAGGTTAGGCCTATTGCATGGACATTCAAGTTCGAACTTTTTACTGGAAATTTTACAATGATGCTCAAACATTGTTAGTCCTGATTATTGTAAGTTTACTGACATATTCTCCTAGTACTATGTTGCAGATTTGTTTATTTATTTCTAGAATTTACCTTTCGTGAATATAAATGTAAAAATTTACTAAATTTTTCATCGAATTTAAGGATGGAAAATATTCACAATTTTAGCCAAACAGGACAAAATACTACACACCCAATTCAATAAAAGACATTCTGCGATATTTATCTTGTACAATTAGGTTATATCGAACTGAACCTGTTTGAATTTACGTTCTTTAAAAATCCTACACTATTCAAGAAAGTAAACGACAAGTAATAGAACTGATTTCGCGACTTGGAAATGCTGCCCTTGGAGGAGCTGCCGGAAAATTCACAGACCAATAGCCCTCTAACACAAGTTGGCTTTGCATTCAGCTATAGTATACTGTATTGATTTTTTCCTATTAAATTCATTTCGGTTTGGTTTTTATAATGGGTATCTTATAATTTATATAAGATAATATATCCAGAATATAAAAATTAATTTGTACATATTTCATTATAAGAAATAAAATATTTATTATTATAAGTTATGTTTTTCTTTGATACATAATTGAAGTAGCAAAAGTATTATTTATATGAAAAACATCTGTTTTGTATATCGAAGTGTGGGATGTGTAGTGTGTGTAGTAGAGCAAAGTGAATACGATATTTTATTTCTATCAGGAAAGATAAAAATAAATTATGGCCATTGCAATATTTTTAACAAAGAAAAACCTCGTCTGTAAATTTTTGTTCACATGTAAAATGTCAAACGGTAAAATATTTTCATTCTAAACGACAATTTAAAGTCGGTTCTATAGTGACAACAGATCGGAATATTACGTTAAAAAATTGTTTTATAAAATAATAAATTTAAATTTAAAACATCTCTACTTTATTTCGGCGATATTAGTTTGTCCCATTTAGTGAAACTAGCCTTTTTTTAAATTATAAACAAAATAACTTTAATAAGTACTGTAGGCCTAACTGATTATTTTTTATACTTTCTTTCCATCATGATAAAATAAAATAATACTTATTGTGAAACACGTCTCATAAGGTGCCAGACAATGTACACATCCGACTCTGTGTGGGTGGACGGGTACACAAGACCCGACTGTGCCCCGTAGCTCCAGCCAGGGCTTCCCGTGATTGGCGCATGGGAATTTGAAGATGTGCGCGCGTCTTTCCTGCTTGTATTCCTGTTATATTAATAGTGCTGAACCAATGCTACTAGAATTACAATTTAGAATGCTAATAAATTAACTTATAATTTTGTAATTAGAAACAGAAATTATCAATAAACTTGGAGTTGTGTTTTGTTACTAATAATAATTTAACATTATAAGTCTTAGGAAATAGTTTCATTTTAATGGGAAGTTAACTTATACAATTTTACAGAAAAATAAAAGTTTGTAACAAGTTGGATAATAACTCATTGTAAATAAAACTTGTAAATATGAAACTTTAAGGGTTTAGTACGTTAAGAAATGTAGGCGTGAAAAACATATTTAGGCTATGTTTAAGTAATACAATTTCATTCAAAAAGTATTAAATTAGAAGAAATATTGAGCATAGTAACTGCAAATGTATACTGAAGGGTTGGCTTTGCTTGATCACAAATAAAGCGAAATATATTGCGATTTTTTTTTAAGTACAGTAAATATCTATTCTTTCCTTTTTAATACACTATCCCAATTTTGTATTATTTAAGGCCCTAACATTCAACAGCAGACATGACATTTTGTTTTTATATCGTTCTTTATTTACTGGCTTCTGTTCGTTATCTTCAAAAAAATATGAAACCAGGTAAATTTTCAGGTTACCTACACCGTTTAATTTTTCGAATATTGTTTGGTGGTTTCTCAGTAATGAACGAATGAAACCAAGAAACCGGCGTGATAAATATTTTAAAATGAAAATGACTTTCATGACAAAACCAAATATTAGACTTAACGCCAGACTTGCAGACGCCATTACAGGTAAAGCTTTTGAAGAGTAAATAGGAGAAACTGTTAAGGAGGATACGTTACGTTATCCTTGCTCTTTTATGTGTACTTTCCAAACGTTTGGTAAATCTGTTTCTAGTAAGATCGCCATCAATATTTTTTAATCGCACACGTTACAGAAGAATGACCAGCGTTTGTTTTCAATGAAGTCTACTGAAGACATCTTGGAGGCGACTGCAATATTTCATCATATACTCGGATATGATTTTCACTAAATGTTATTGTTACTGGATGAACAGATTGTAATAATTGTAAATTAACGTTGATATAACTTTATTTACAACGAGCTGTAATGACATTTAAATGACACTAACATGTTAAATGGATTGATGTTTAAGATTACAAATTGTTATTCCAGTATTTTGTTTAAAGTTATAAAAATATTAAATGTATAAATGAAGATAATAATTAGATTTTTTTAAAGGCCTGAATTATTTTGATTCTTGAGGTAATAAGAGCAAAGACAAAATTTGTAATATCATAGATTAGTTATGGTAGCTTAGAATTTAGATGAAAACAAAGCTTTGTGCATTAAGGTTATAGTAAAAAAATTAATTTAATATTTTGGAATTTTGAACGTGATTTGTATGAAATACATTTGACTAATACAGAACAGCAAATAAGATGGTGATAACAGCAAATTAACGAATTGAAGTAGAAATTATAAGGGTTATTGAAATTATAGGCCATTGAAATTGAGATTTATAAAATGAAAAGGAAGTCAATATTGAATGGAATTTTAGTAGAATTGGAAGGTCCGATGATAAAATTAATTTGAAAAGCTAAATAGAATTTATAAATTGTGGTAATAATAAATAAAAACTTCAAATATAAATTCAACACCAAAAAATGTAAAGACTAAACATGGAAGGCCGATCATTGAAGTCAGAATTAAAAACAGGCAAAAATAAACTTTAATAGTAAGTTTTAAATAGTTTACCAAATGTTTAACAAGAAAACAATAGTCGTGAAAGAATTCATTATTGAATTGAAACTCACATGTTTTATATATATATATATATATATATATATATATATATATATATATAACATGTGTGTGTGTGTGTGTGTGTGTGTGTGTGTGTGTGTGTGTGTGTGTGTGTGTGTGTGTGTGTGTGTGTGTGTAAGACTAAAGCTCAAGAAAAATATATACATTTATAAATAAAATGCAATTCAAAGTTAATAGTTATATAACTAAAGTGACTTAAAATGAACTAAACTACAAATAAAAGCTAATACCAATCCATTAGTATAATTTTATAATTTTACATCTGCGATAATACAACGGGCTGAGCGTAGATAAGAAAGTATTTTGATAAAACTTTCTAAGTAATAAATAACAAACAATTTCAAAATTTATAATAAACAGTTAATTTATGAAAAGAACCATTAGTAACGTGATATTTTTTTAATTTGAAAAATAAACTAATGAACTTTAAAAAACTGTACTGCACTAGATTAAAAAGATACACGTGAACCTTGAGCGTATGAATTTAGATATAAATTTGAATATAAATATATTTTAAGTTATCGAACCAGAAGCCCGAGATTAAGTGTTATAAAAACAAATAATGGCACATTAGAAATGAATTAAATTGTGTAATTAAACTCATTGTGTAATATTAATATTAATTTTTTATGAAATTAAAATTAAAGAAGTTGTTAAAATAAGAAAGGAGTAGGATAAATAATTTTGTGTATAGAAATTGTATTATTGTATTAGATTGGGTCATATACTCGGCTAAATTTGTGAGATTAAAGGTAGTGTTCCAAGACTTAACTAGTATTTTATCTACTTTTAAATACCATTTTAAGCTCTGAAATAGTTGATTATGTAATCAATTATTATTGATTATAAAACAAGAATTACCAAAGCGATCAGCTCAATTGACACTTGTCATGGGTTTTAGTTTGTTTTGGGTCATATAGTAGTACAAATGACTATAATATACTTACTAACAACCAACAATTATCAACTAACAATTATCAACTAACAACTAACAACTAGCAACTAACAATTATCAACTAACAACTAAGAATTCGCATCTATCCATTAAAAATTAATAACTAAAAACTAAAAGCTAACAACTGATAACTAATAATTAACAACTAACAACTTACAATGCACGCTAACCATAACCCTCTTGCTGACAGACGGTGGTATTCCGTTGGAGGCGATGCACAAGTAAGGTCCCATCTCTGATCTCGTGATTTTTGTTAATTTCAAAACTTCGCCGTGGTACGTGAGCACTGCAACAGAAATACATTAAACACTAGGAGTACGATATCCATAACAATTGTTCAAATATATAAGATCATTTGAATTTTCATAAAATTATTTCTTATATGTTTAAAAGTTTCGAAAACATAACTTTTAGAAGTTTTTAACATAATTATTAAAAAAAGTATTTCTAAAATCACCTCTGGTTCTCAAATACTCCTTTTTACCACAAATTTAAAATTTGGTTTAAAATGTAAAGTATACAATTTTATTCTTAAATCATCTTTTTAATTCTACCAGTCACCTGTTTACGCAGTTTACTGAACAATGTCAATATTCACACTTGGCGATCCTTTCACTTATCTGATTTCAGTCGCCGATACATTTGATAAATATGTAACATATTGAAATGTGCTTGGATCAAAAAAGCTGTTAGTTTAAAGTTTTTACTTATGTATAATGTATTTAATATGAATTACTTCAGAGTGTAAATGCTATGTTGCTTTTGGTTCGGAGTTAATTGTATTGTTTAAACTTAAATAAGTGCAAATTGGTTCAATATTAGTAACCTGATAATTTTACATCTGCGATAATACAAGGGGCTGAGCGTAGCGAACAACATGGAGGAACACCATTGTCATTACAGTGAGTAAAGAGAGATAGCATGGAAGGCACGCCTCCGCCAAGTTCGAAGACTGATGGCGGCAAGTGTTCAGTAAACTGCGTTAGCCAGTGGCTGATTCTTGGCGGGATTCAAAAGCGATTTAACAAATTCCTTAATTCTATACTTGGCGGAAACGTTTTACCACTTGGTGGTGTACGTTTAGACTGGGATCATTTTTGTAGGAGTGTCGCTGGTACCGAATATTGTGAAGGATGATCCTGATAAATTATCTACTGATGACTGAAGAAATTATTTTACTGCTCAAGACAGTGAAAGCTGAATTTTCCTTATGGTTGTACAGAAATAATTTTTTATGTGGTAAGATAATAAGTAATTTTTCATAGATCATCAATTCAGTAAAGGTAGGCCTACACGATTCCGAAGAAATCAGTTAATATGTCAAAAGTCAGTTTGTTACAATGATATAATTAATTGAAAAACGTACATATTTTTTATAATTTTTATTCAAAAGGCTGCATACAAAAATAAAATGAGCGATTATTGATGAAAATTAGTTTCGTAATTTAAGCTGTAGAAGCGTCAATCTTCCCAATTTTAATAGTTTTTCTGGATGTTTTTGAAACGTAATAATCTTTGACATATTATTTTTACTTTTTTGCTAAATACATACTGTATCTATTACGAACAATAAAAGTCATCGTTGATTAAATAGTTAATTTAAGTTTACTAATTTTTTACGGTTTTTTTTGCAATTGTACAAGAGTAAACCTACTTATTTTAGGGGTTTTCATGCAAAAAGCACATCCTGCAAATAGAACGGATAAACAATCAAAATCGATTCAGTAGTTTAAGCTGTAGATGCATCAATGTTGAAGAAGGAAAAAAATGGTTAACATGTCATTTAAAAACGTTTTTCTACGCTTTAACTGTATCGATTTTCAATTTGTTTATTTCTTCATTTCCTTACCATTTCGTCATGCTCCTTATACGATTGAAAACGTCCAATCGTTACATCACGTGTAAGTGATGTTACAGCAGCAGCTTGGGTGACTTGATGGGGAGGAACTTTGACGCGTTCAGGTATTTGTGTCAAAGAACTCTGTAATTCGAAGTGTACCCTAATTTTAAGGTACACGTTTTACGGTAGCATAATTTTTTAATGTTTTTTGTTGAAAAGGATTGGTTTTGATTGCATATTCAGTCATTTTAAATTTGTTTTGTCAAGCTAAGGTTTGCGTTTAATTCAGTTTCAATTTTCTAAAATAAGCTAGGTTAGAATAACAACTAGGTTATCACAACCGCACGTAGACAAACCGGAAATAATATGTTTAGCAATAATAAATATGTTAATGATTTGTGCGCGACTGTAGCAAGCATGCATGTATGAATATCATTGTGTAGAGGTGTGTGGACGCAGTACAATACATTTTGTAGTTGAAACACATCCGGTGGGAATACAACCGGACCCTCTCGGTACTGAACCCGTGTCCTATCACTTACCTGGCTACTGCAGTGCTAATCAATTCTGTGTTGAAGTTCATGACCTTGTTCTCAGCTTTGTTTAGCTCTGCATACCTGAACGGGTACAGTAATTAGGCTATCCTAGTTGTGTAAAGTAACTAGTTAGTTACCGCGCTAACTAGTTCACAAATTAGCTAAAATTACCCCGAGGGTGCACTGTCAAAAGATACAGTATATAAATGTTTTAGGGGTCGACAATAATAATAATAACAATTTGTGCAATTAATGCACTACAAATACAATTGTTCTTTTTGAAAAATTGGATTGTGATTTTACGTTTAAAATGGCATAGTATTTTATAAACATATTATAATAATATATAATAGAACATAATAATATTAATAATAAACTTATTACAAACGTACTAAATATTGTATTAAAGTCACAAAATACAAAATTCTTTAATAAAAATTACTTCATTGTCATTTATGTTCATTAAGTTATATATTTTACTTCAGACAAATTTTCTCCATTTTTTACAGATTTATGAGCAAATTAACCTAATGGTCAAAATAAATTAAGTCAATTCATGATTGCTTACTTAAATTGTATAGTTTGAATGTTGCAAAATTTAAATTATAGTTTTTTTTCTGAAACCAATTTAAAAAAGTTTAATCTCTTGATTAAGTTTGCAGTTTTATGAAAAAGTAATGTTGCTGCAGTTATTGGCAGGAGAGGTTTTAAATTTTAAAATAACTTTAAAATCACAAAATTTGAAAATGTATCAGAAATTATTTGATACCAAATATTAACTACGGTTACGTAAATTAGATATGACTTGATTGCCTCATTACATCTTTAGCAAATTCGTTATTTTTATAGAGTTATATTAGTCACAATTATGGATTGGTAATTGTTGAATTGTACGGCTACTTTAGCTTCGTTAGAAACAATTTTATTTGATAAAAAACGGTTAAAGTGCTTGAAACAATAAATTTAATGTTATACATGAAGGTCTAAATTAAGGTAATTGTTTCAGAGAAAGGTTTTTTGTAGTTTCCGCGTTACGCCTAAAGCTGGATATTTTTGTTAAAAGCAAAATGTGTTGGAATTGTTTATTTCCCGGTGAAGTGATAAAATCTACAAATGACCTAATACGTGTTACAACCTACATTGCATGTATAGGCTACAACAGCTTAGTGGGTTTTAGGTAAAATATTAGTAATAATGTAGATTGTATAACCATTGTAAAAAGGTTTATTTGTAAATGAAATATTCACTCTTATCCATTGGGTTTGGCAGACCTTTATGGCTATATTTCTCGATTTCCTTTTTGTGCTTTTTCTGTTTTTTTACAAAAATCTTCAATTTTGTAAGTCCTTTAAACATTTTTAATAATTTACAAACATTTTAATAATTATTACTTAAGACAAAAGTAGAAAAATATTAAACAGATATTTAATATTTATTGTAACTAAGATTAAACTCACAAAGTTTATTAAAATTAATTTACTTATTAATTACTTAATTTACTTATTATTTAGAATAAAAAGGTTTACTTAGAACATTAATATTTGTAATCGTCATTATGCTTACTGCAAACATTATGCTCTTGTGTTCTGCAAAACGTTATAAGTTGAAAAACATTTTACAGTATTTAGAAACATTGCCATTGAAAGTGAAATGTGCATCCTCGGTGCATCCTTGGTCTTCTTCGCATTTGATTAATATTTTATCACTCAATCTACTCTCTGTCCATAAAACATTTAAACTGTAAAAAAATTCTGCTGATATAATGTCTAAAACATAGTTTCTATTTCTAACATAGAAAAACAAATTTTAAAAGAAGAAAAATAAAAAAGCCAAAATATGGCTTCTTTGTACCGTGTATAACAATTGTTTTATTAAAAATTAATATTTTAATAACCCATTTTTTTAGTCTATAAATATTTAACAAGTATTACAAATTATTACTAAACATGTTACATAATTTTAAGGAATAAACAAATACAGGATTTTTGTTGTTAAAAGTGTAAAAATGACTTAGTAATTAACTTTTTTTAATAATATTTAGAACTGAAAGTGAAGATAAACTTCGTAAAACAAACATTAAAACTAATAATATTCTAATTTATTTCCTTGACTATACTTTTTTTGGACAAATACTGTTTTATTTTTTATTTATTCATAATAATGTATACAAATAAATTTGAACTAATGCGTACATGAAATTTTGCAAACTTACGCTTTATAGGCTACATTGGATCAGTTCTTTTGCAATTTTACCAACATGAATTATTGCAATGAAGCTGTGTATTGGTAGAACTGCAGAAGCTTACAGTGCTATCTATAGTGTGTGCCTGCCTTACTATAATAACATTCAAATAGGCCTACCGATTAAAGTACCGTTGCAACGCATTCGTATTACATAAAAACTACCGAATATGAAATATACATTTAAATTTTTAGGTTTTACTAGCAGATAAGGCAATCAAAATAAAACTTATTTTATTGTTAGCATAAATTTGTAATAATAAAACTTTTGTGCAACTTTGTTTCCTTCAACTCAACTAAACGTAAAGAATCAGATCCAGTAGGCCGGGAACAGATAAAAGAGTCGACCACAAATCACGTCCACACGTACTTGGGCCTGAGTCTTTGTATTTACATAACCCCGTGGGACTGCGCCATGGAGATGGAGAGATGAGCCAATTTAGTCTGCTTTCCCTTTTACTTTATGACGGTAAATACGCGCCGTATACCCGGGCAGTGCGGGTCAAAGTCACTTCTTTCTATATTACGGAGTCGAGAGAAATTATTTTATTGAGATGGGATGAAAAATAATGCCGGACATGCTATGTTATCACTTTTGTGAATTTATATTATTGTAGTTATAAAAATAGAAAGCCATATTTCTAAGTGCATCAAAAATATTCGTATATACTAAAATGCAATTGTTCCGAAAACAAAAGCAAAAAAAAACTTCTTTAATAAAGTTTTGTATGGACGCTTAAATGCAATGTTTAACCACAATTTCAAAATGCTCTACTCTGCTTTTAAATGCAAGACATACTTGTACAAAAAGTACTCATAAACTAAAAACTGTTGCCTCTGATGTTCCAATTAATGTAATTATAAATAAACTATAATGAGTAGAACCTAATATTTAAACAGTAAATTACAAGCTGCACATTTTATTATATTTTATCACGTTAATTTTACAAATAGGACTATAATAAATGCACCCGTAATGTAAACTCACAAGTGATTCTGTCTAAACTGAAGGAAAAATTCTTGGGAAAAAATGACCTTAGACGCCAAGTTGAATTGGAAAGCGCTCGTCAAAATAAAAAAAAAACGCAACTGGATTTGAAACATAAACGAATGTATTAACTAACTAGGGCGTCTGTCTAAACTAGATTTCTCAAATAAACTGCTCTTATACAAAAAGGTTTTGAGACCAGTCTGGATGTGCGGGTAGTAACTTTGGGGTTGCACCAAGAAAACTAACCTTAATATAATACAATCTTTTTAAAATAAGGTACTGAGCGGGATTGTTGGTGCACCATGGTATGTTAAAGACCTCAAGATGGACACAGTAAGGGAAGTGCTAAGATCCATAGCTGTGAAGCCTGAACGTAGGCTTCACAATCATGTTAACACCGCAGTGCGTGCAGGAATGTGGAGCGGAGACTGAAGAGGACAAGACCAGAAGACCTGGTGCAGTGATTATATGTTACCATATGAGAGAGTGTTCGGAGTCATTCATACGATTGATTTTTAATTAATACTGTGACTGACATATTTGCACTACTAGATAAGTTGTACTTAGTTGTAGTACTGAATAAAAAATATATTATTATATTCCTTGAATAAGATTTAAGCAAGAATCGGTAAATGCTCAGTCGAAACTCAACTTATGATGGCTGTAATTTTATGTCTAATTCCGAGAAAAGTTAAGAAAAATTATGTTAATCTAAAATACGTTTCAAGTGATCGTTAAATATATAAAAAACGGAATCAGTTTCAAATCCAATGAAATTTGGATATTTTAAATAATTTATACAGATTTTAGCGGTAACTGAAAAGATATTTTAAAAATGTTTATGACTAGCAGTTCAAAAAACATTAGATCTCGCAATATATCTTCAATACTTCTTTGACCACCACTCCACTACAGCGTTTTGGCAAACTCGTAAACTCTCCCCCAATTTAGCCGGTAACCTTAATGTTAACGGAAAATTTCACTGGACCAACTGTTTTGGAAATTTTAGTCTCTTCCTCCGTGAAGTGGTCAAAGTTGTGATAGGACGTATGCAGTTTGCAACTACACACGTCATTGTTAAATCAGAGGTCGCCATATTGGAACAAAAATGAATGAAAACAGTGTCTAAATTGTGTTCAGGCTTTATACAAGGTACCTTTGTGCAAAGTTTCAAACAATCAGTCAATGCGACTGGTCGAGACTGCGTAATAAGTAAACAAAAAAAAAATGCCGAACGGTGAAATTGAAACAGAGGCTTTGCCTCGCTCACTCAATAACATTAAATATGGTAAAATTTCAGGAATATAAAACTGATAATTTCAACATATCAACGATTTAATAAAATATTAATAATAATAATAATAATAATAATAATAAAATATAAAATACTATTAAGTAATAACTACAAAGTGGTACACAAATGTATAAGAACTCAGGGAAATGAATTTCTTATATTAAAATATTGTACTAAATTTATGCTTGATTGAAATAATACAATAAATAGGTAAACCACCTTTATGAATAGCTAAATATATTTTACTTTAAAAACTTGTATAAACTAAGAAAAATATCTTCAACAGATTTTAGCAGAAAGTAATTTTTGCACCTGAAAAAAATAAATGCATCAATTGACGTTTAAAATAAAACGTATTTGTTAATGGTGTTTTTGCGATACAAAAATGACTGACATTCCAGGGATACAATCTAATTCAATGCCTTATTATGTTATAATTACTATTTTTACTGTCTGATTAGTAATTTACTGTATACCTTTAAAGTTCAGACCTTTTTTCAGGCCCTTCTTAATAGTAAAGGTAGGTATTATAAACGTATACATGGTAATCTCAATGATATTTTTTTAAATAATAATTTTATGTCTGTTACAAATAAAAACAACAGTTCAATTATTTTAAAATTGATACTGCCCACAGTTAACAAAACATACAGCTGTTTCTTTTTATCACTTGCAATTAAACTTGACACTTTTATAATGTGACTTCATTAAAACAACTCCGCTAATGTCATCTTAAAATAAAATTTCAATGTATAACATTCAAATATTTGTGTATATAAAGTGTATTAGAAGTTACTAAAAACTATGAAAAGTTTATCTACTAAACTCCAGAAGAGATATCTCAATTTTAATTTGCGTCTTCCTGAATGAAGTTAGGTTTAAGCTGTATTCAATGTCGGTTTCCCCTTAATGTTATATAGTACTTTAATAATAAATACATGGGTGATTTGAAATACTTTTAGGAGATCCTGATTGAAAACACAAATTTGTGAAACATTGAATCTAATTGTTTGCTTGATATTATTTGTTTTAACCATTTATTATAAACTTTATTTGTAAATTAATTAGAAATATTAAATAAAAATAAAATCACTTTATTCCTATATTTTTATAGTACACAAATAATTCATAAAAATAAAATGTAAAAAAAAAAATTACACATAATAAAGCAAACCTGATTTTTACTTGTTATTGTCATTGTGACGTCATCGATCCTGTATTTCTTGTTATTGTGACTTAAATGTTTATTTAAATATTATTAAAATTATTTTACAAGCAGATAATAAAATATTTTTAACTTCTCGTTAATATAATGCCAGGTATTTCTCATAAAACAATTACAATTTGTTTACCTTTGTTTTTTACTGCTCCTTCTTTGATGACTATTTCGGAGTTATCTTCTCGCCTCCACTGGACACTCGGCTTCGGATAGCCGCGAGCACTGCACATCAGCTTTGCAGTGCCGCCCTCAGGCACCATCAGATCACTGGAAGTCTCTTCGTTGATGAAGTCCGGTGGTATTACTACATCCAAGTGGCCCACCTGCACCAAAGCGTGTAACACTTTAAAACTTAACAATATTCAACACATTGTTTAACAAATTTAAACTCTCCTATTTTTTATAACTCTTCGTCTAAAAAGTGAACCTATCCGAGCTGTCAAACACACCGCCGAGCTTTAACTTGGACACGTACTTTGCACCACTTAACCAATAAGTAATCGAGAACGACTGACAGAAGTGTTTCGCCTAACAATAAATTCAATTACCGCCGTAAAACTCTGCCGATCTAGTTGCTTACTTTTAATTAGATTGTCGTCCTGTGCCATGCGTAAGACTTGGGAACTTTACCCTTGTGAATGTTTAGCTAATGATAAAGCCTGACTTTGCAAACTTTAAACAAGTTCCACCTTTCTTTTCCTATCTGCAACGCATAAATTAATTTTCCACCTGAACGAATAACAGCTAATACAAACAAGTAAGAAAATTCTATTTTAAAAAATTGTTCCTTTTAATAACGGAATATGTATGTTTTTATTAATGTTTGTTTAAACATTTTCCGTTAGTAGTGTATATAAAAAACAGTCTTGCACTGTTTCATATGCACAAATTATGGTAAAAGTAAAAGTATTTATCTATCTATAATTCGGTCTACAAAGTTCTACGCAGTCTTCCGATCTCCAACATCCACCGATCGCGGTCACACCGCAGGTCTTCTGGTAGATCCCTTTTTTTTATTTCCTTTTCGACTCCCTCTCTCAAGCTCAGTCTCGGCCTTCCTCGTTTTCTTCTTCCAGGTGTTCGCCATTGCATGATTTTTTTGGGAATTCGCTCATCCGACATTCTTTGTACATGCCCGTACCAAACCAGTTGTTTTGTTCTTATATCCTCTACAATTGTATGCCTTACGTCCATTATCCTCCGTATACTTTCATTAAGTATTTATTTATAAAATAAATAAATATTGAGTAAAATATTTGGTTGTTAATTATAAAGATCTTTTTAAATTTCAATTACTGTATGTACTCGTTAATTACTAATTGCAACATAACACTTAAATAATTAAGTGTGTTTAAATTACTAGTGAACTATGTCCTGAAGGTATAACGTTAAAAATATTTATGTATAATGTACGTAGACTATTCGAAGTTACTAAAAGTCATGGAAAGTTTATCTGTTAAACTCTGGTAAAGAGGCCTTAATTGTAATTGGCCTTAATTGTAATAATCCTGAATACCAGTTTTTCAACTTCCTCCTATCCTTGTTTCCACTCTATTTTCTTTTACGTGTCCTTTGTCTTCAATTTCTCACCGCCTTGTTACTTACATATTGCATTACGTTTAACGTATTTTAATTGGAATTTTAATATTACGTTCCCCCCAAACTTTTATCTAGACTTTGTTACGTATCAACGCTGATCATTTTCAGAAGTCAATACTTTTTTTTAAAATAAATATTTTTATAAAGTTATTTGCTACTAAACCACAGCTGATACTAATAAACTTTCTTAATTTTGTCAATGTTAATATTTTAGGCAGCCATTTTGGATCTGAAATATTCGGATTAACTTAATTTTTTTAAATATAATTGACGTATTCAGACATATAATTTTGGACTTTCTACGGCGAATCAATACTGTAAAAAGATTTCTAAAATCGTTAACTATTTATGATAAAATTTCAAACCTACTCATGTTCAAAAACATTTTTGGAAAATTATTGAAGCATTATTTTGAAAAATGTGGCTCCAAATTATTTGTCAATAATAATACTAACTTTAAAAAAAAAAGTTAATTTCGCTACAGTAGAGCCAAGATGCTGGACAAGAATACAATTTAAGCTGCCAGAATTAAAACAATTTGTGTTCAAGGATTGTATGAGCCATAACACCTGTCTTACATTTAGAAAACTATTTGAGTTACAAGATGGCGTGCAAAGTATTAGTTGTGTTAAAACTAAGTATTGATTACTTAATAATGACATCTGAAGAAGTAGTAAAACTATTAAGTATTTGTTTTTCTAATCACACTCTGTTTATTCTTATCTAATCGTTTTTTACACTGAAAGCAGGTTTTCGTTGCTTCGATCTTTTCCCCATAACTGACACTTTCATCCGTTGGTTAATAGCTTCATCGTTTAATTAACAATTTATAGATTTTTGCTTTTTATTTGTAGTCTAAAAGTAGGATTTTGTTTTAACCTCCGAATTACAACTTGAATTTACCCGATTTCTTATTTATCTACTTGTTTCTAAAGGCCTTACAAATATTAAACGAAAACAATGTGATATACATAGTCCCGTTGTAATGAAGTGATTTAAATCCTAGTTTAATTAAGTTGAGATAAGCTAAGTAAACAAACTTGATAATCTCTAATGTACAGATATGCCCTAAATAAACAAGATAACATCTTACCCCACTATCAGCCGCAATACCCCACCAACAGAACCAGGGTATATAAGCAGCTGCACAGCGCTCCAGAAGGCAGTTGGGCTCCTCCAGCCCAAACCCTCCCTACCTACCTACCCTAGTGTGGTACCGGCGTGTTGAGCCGACCGTACATCCGTGGACTATACCGGCGTGCTGAGCCGATTACCTACTCCGGCCCTAACTCTACCCACCGATCGACCTATCCTAGTGCGGTACCGGCGTGTTGAGCCGACTGCACATCCGTGGACCATATCGGCGTGTTGAGCCGATAGTCATTCCTTCCGTTGGATTATACCGGCGTGTTGAGCCCATAACCTACTCCAGCCCGAACTCTACGTACCGATCGACCTATCCTAGTGCGGTACCGGCGTGCTGAGCCGATAACCTACTCCGGCCCTAACTCTACCCACCGATCGACCTATCCTAGTGCGGTACCGGCGTGTTGAGCCGACCGTACATCCTTGGACTATACCGGCGTGTTGAGCAAATAACTTATTCAGTTCCTCTCCTATCTCTATGCTGTAACGACACATCAGGCCGTCGACTTCCGGTTCCGAAGAACAGCAAGTTGAGCCGACTAGGTCTATGCGAGTTCAGTGTCAAGAGTTAAGCAACGACGTGTGGTGTGAGGTACTCTTCCGTTTGAGAAGTCCAGCGCAGATCACCAGACAGTCAGCAGTCTCCGGGTTCAGTGGCAAGCAACGACGTGTGGTGTGAGCTACTCTTCCGTTTGAGAAGTCCAGCGCAGATCACCAGACAGTCAGCCGTTTCCGGGTTCAGTGGTAAAACTGTTCAACGAACGAAATAGAAGGAAGTGTTATAACGAAAAGTGTTCAGTGGCAAATAGAAGAAAAACAATACAAAGATTTATGTTTATATTAAATTAAATAAATAAAGAAAATTTAAACCAAAAACTGCAGCTCTAATATAATAGAACCCACTCCAAAGAGTGTATCTGGGTCGAAGGTGCGATTAAAGAGATTTAAAGCATCTTCGACTCTGTAGGCAGGTGAACTGCGTTACACCGTATTTGGAAAATGGAAATCTTCGTAAAACGTATGTCACATAAGAACATAACAAATTTAAAATTCAGAATGTTATATTAGTATTTATATTAAGGTATATAAAGTTAACATTTTATATTTAAACAAAGAATACTTAGACGCGATATACAAATACGTGAAAGAAAACCCTTTGCCTCATAATAAAAATAAAACAAAAAATAACTGATGTTAATTCGTGATGTTAATTTGCTAGCGTAGAGGTTAAATTTTGCATCTTGGAGAACAACAAGCTAAAGTAATATTAAAATACAATCTTCGGTTGGATATATGGCCTAACCCCTTCCACCCTGAGACCGATAAATAAGCCTGTGTTACCTGACCGACATCTGGAGGGGAGGTGACCTTAGCGTGGACAATAATAAAGTAATGTGTACTTATATATATATATATATATATATATATATATATATATATATATATATATATATATATATATAAAACATTAAGAACCTGTCAACCTTTATTCGACAATATTTTCCAAAGAAAAGTTTGTTCCGACGTTTTTTAAAATCGCATCTGGCATTTTCCAAGTGATTGTCAGAAGTCGAACTGTTAGTTTCTTGTGAAAACAATTATGTCAAACGGATGTACACCGGCTTTCAATCCGGTTACACCTAAAGGTAAAAGGTGTAACGCTTGCGCTTGTGCGTGTGTGCGCGCGCACATGTGTGTGTGTGTGTGTGTGTGTGTGAGAGAGAGAGAGAGAGAGAGAGAAATGATTTTAAACTTTTCAAATCTTAAGTATGCATTGGAGCATATTCCATGCACTTGTTTCTCAGTCTTACCTATTAAAGACTACAATAACCCGTTTTCCAAAGACAATAAGTATGGAGTTGAACAGCTCACCAATATATATATATATATATATATATATATATATATATAAATATATATGTATATATATATATATATATATATATATATATAAAATGTATATGTATATATATATATATATATATTGCGGATTTTCACTTGCTAACAATTACATGTTTCCGTTTCTCCGCCACAAAAACTAAAACATTCTTTAAATATCTTCTCTGTATCAGTTCTGCGGATAAAATATCGTTATTCTATGGATGATTAAGAAATAATGCAAATATTGTCTGAACCCCGATCTCTCTCCCCCACCACCACCAAACAATGCAAATTTAATGAAGCGCACTTTTTCTCGACGAAGGGTGGTTTTAATGGTTTCCGTGATAAATTGATGCCGTCTTCAAGACCCTAGGAGATTATTAAATACGCAACCCTCCGTCCGAAAATTGATTTTAAAATTGATATTAACGAAGGTATTCAAATCTTTGACTTGTTTCTGATATGGCTTTTGTTTCACGTCAAGGAAGGTTAAAATAGTCTATAAGCTGTCATTTAGTGTTTGTGTATAACAGTTTAACACTTTATTTTGTTTTTAATGTAATCGCCTTTTCCCCTTTAGTAATGCTGTTATTTAAGAAAATTGAAACACATATAGTTTCAAAAAAATTCCTTTCTATTCAGTGACACATGAGACGCATCTTTAGACGTAGTGAGGCTAAAAATTTTATATAATGTACTTTTATATTAATAAGTTGATATTAAATCTGGAAGGGAGAAGGTAAGGTAAGGAAGAATTGATAATGTAAGAAAGTAAGTCTGTGGACAGCTGATTGGAAAAACCTCAAAACAATTATTATCTCACACTTCCTGTATTATTACCTCCCCTTTCTTTATCTCACCCTTTTTGAAATTCTTATTTCACCATCATAATCAACATTTTGCATGTACAGTATTAACATTTTCAACTTTCAAAATACAATGAAAACATGAAAATGAATCCTGACCGCCGTCAAAAATTTCAACGGATTTTAAAAATTCAAAATAAATTTTAACGATGATTACGATGGTGAGATTAGATTGTTTTAATAAATTGTACGACAAAAGTTAAGATTCTTAAAATATTTTAAATGACCGCCATTTTGAAACTGGTGGGGGAATTTTTCTGGTTGCTCAAACTATTATCAAAAACCAATTTTTGTGCTAAAGGCGAATCAATAGAATAAAAGTTGCAACGTGAGCGTGTTTAAAAATATATTTATATTTTAAGGAAATCTGAAAAAGAGATGTGGAACGCAGGATAGGTTGTCTACTACATCAGGGTCTGTGTCTCACCGTGATGGCTTCTCCAATAGCTCTTGCTAATAATAATTTGTGCATAATATTTGAAATTGGTTTTTAATTATTATAATTTTAATTTCACTTTATTCAATACCCATACATAATCCCTCAAGGGTCTATGATTTTTTTTTTAAATTAGGAGACCTAACTTCAAATTGGAAAACCTTTCTCATTGCATTGGAAATTTTTAGTAACGTATAATCTATTACATATTAAATACGTTTGTAAAGTGAAACGCATCGTTAATGAAAGTTGCAAAACAAAATAACAGATTTACTAAAATCAATCGTTAAAATAACACTAAAATTTAAAACAACAATAAAATCCGTAAACACAAAAAAATTTAAAAATCAAGGAACATAACAGTCCTGCAAGCGATGTCTAAACAATATTTCGTCAATATTATCCTTTCTCTATATTTAAAAAATCGATTTCCCCATCGTAAAATACATAAATGAGCACTTTAACAAAACTTTCATATTATAATAAATATTTGAAATGCTAATTTATGCAGATTTTAATGCTAATTACGTAGAACTGTGAAGTTAGACTTTTTTGAAAGAGTAAAGTACAATGCTTATATAATTTTTAATTTATGATTTTTTGCTATTTTGAAACTGTAACGACTTGTTGAATCGTAACAACTTGTTCCAGCTGTCAAAAAAAGGTTTTATTCTTACGTTTCAATCAAGTATGACCAAAATTGCGAATTCTTTATTATTAATGACCATTAAACAACCACGCACACACACTAGCACGCACGCACGCACACACATTTTAAGATCTCGGATCTCGGATCTCGTGATGGCTGCTCCAATATTTAATTTCCAATTAAAAATTTAGAAGTCGTATTTGAAGATGTAGATTTTTAAATAAAATGTTTCAATTTTCAAAATGTTTTAAAGTTTCATTAAAGCTTCTTTAATAAATAAATTATGATTTTAACTGTCACAATAATTACAATCTCCATCCTCCAATTGCACTTTAGTATTTATGATACTTCATAATTAAATTAAAGCTGTTAATTTATATCTACTTGAGCAACAATGCTGGGGATTTATAAACAATGACCTACATTACTTCGAATCCCATCTCAATAAAATAATTTCTCTCGACTCCGTAATGCCGAAAGAAGTCACTTTGACCCGCACTGCCCGGGTATACGGCGCGTATTTACCGACATAAAGTAAAAGGGAAAGCAGACTAAATTGGCTCATCTCTCCATCTCCATGGCGCAGTCCCGCGGGGTTATGTAAATGCAAAGATTCCGACGTTAGTACGTGTGGACGTGAATTGTGGTCGACTCTTTTATCTGTTCCCGGCCTGCTGGATCTGACTCTTCACGTTTATATTGTGCTTTATCGCATTGCGAGAAATAACTCACAAAGCAAGCGTTAAGTTTTAAAAACAGGTTACAATACAATTCATTTTTGTCACAAATGTGGACATGTTGGAACAGGTGTTTTTTGCAAACTGATTTTGCTAATATATTTCGTCTCTACGTTAGCATTATATGCGTCTCTACCGTAGATTTAAAATACAAAAACCAAAAATTTAATCGACAAAATTATATAACGACAAAATGAAGCCAAAACCTGCGCATACTGATAAACAAGTTTCTTGTGTTGTTGAGTCTTGCTTGTTATTCCCAAACTGGGGCATTTCCTGTTTTATTCAATTCAGTAGCCAATAATATCAGTGATTATATTTATGGTTGTAATATGTATAATTAAAAATCCGTTTTTCTGTTTTGTGTAAATTAAGCATTATTATATTGATTTTAAAATTGAGTCCTCGCTTTATTTAAATTAAAAGAAAGCACACATATTATTAGACTTTTTTCTGGTTCTTTTGCAATAGTTTTATTATTACTTCTATTTTGCTGGAAAACAATGCGTACGCCTTGATCTTTAATCCAATACCAAGTATGACTATAACATGCCAGACAATTATTTTTTACCCCAGTCATTTTTTTTATTTCTTTAAATAGTTAAGTAAATTTTTTTAATCCTTTATTACTTTTTTCTATAATATTTTGGACTAAAACATTTGTAATATGGTTTTGGAATTTTTCCAGGTCGATAGTATGGTCGTTACTTGTAAATATAAACAGATGAACAAATATACTGGCCAAAACATCTTATATAATATTAAACTTAGGTTTAAGTTTGTTTTGAAGTTAGTATTTAAAGTCACACGCTCGCGAACACACACACACACACAAATTGATATATTTTTTTATTTAAAAGATCAGTATTAGTGATAATTTTAAGATCCCAGCATAATGACTGTCCCAATATGTCATTTTCTAATAGACATATGTTAATAAATGCAAAAATTAAATGAAATGTTACAGACATATTCTTACATAATTTTAATTAAAAAACATAAATTTTTTAAAATAAATAATACAACACAGAATTTGTTAAAACGAATGTAATGTTTATCATATTGTAAAACATATTTGCAATATTTCAGAAATATATAACATGTTATAATAGGCTAATAAATATATACTACAGTGTATTGTATATTGCAAAAATATTTTCATGCAATATATAAGAACATTGTCTGTATAATGTAAGAAAAAGGATTTCCCTCTATACACACTAATTAAGAAAACTGTGTAGTGCGATGAAAATAAATATTTAAAAATATTTCTTAAGTTTTTAAAAGAAACATTACATACTTCAGTATATTTCCTTTATATTTATAAATTAATGACCTTTCAATATTAGTGTACTTTGAACTAAATACGTGTAATATAGACAAGCAATCACAAAAACATGGTTTCTTACACATTACATTTTTAAATTTACAATGTAATATTCAAATTTTTAACAATAATAATAATATATCCATTAGTGAAATTTTGTTTTTTTTTTATCATTGTAATAAAGGGAGAAAATGCAAAGGAAAACGTGTCAGTAATTTGGGTTTAAAATGAAAAGTCATGTTGCATGTACTTAGCAGTAATAGTGAAGGAAGCCCTTCAATGGATTAGTGCAGAGTGAGAGATTTAAATGGATGTTCTAATGGAGGTTATTTGGAACAAATAATGGAAAACCTACCAACTACCCTCTCACAGTATTTAGCTCACCTGTTGTGCAACAGGCTAGGACTTTGTTGCAATCTAACGTCTGCAGATATTACGGCTGTCTGTTCGTAATGTAAATATAGCGTTTAAACGTTAGGTGTGGAAATTACGAAACTTTCAGGTTTGTTAGTCATAAATGTCGAATATTTTTTAAAAAATAGAGCAGTTTAAAGTGATCAACATTGTTATTTCGGAAATACCTAAGAGTTTTGTTTATAAATAATTATCAGAGCAAAATAAAAATATATTCCTTTTTATACAAAAAAGAACAAAATGTTTTAATAATTCTGTACAAATATACGAGTAGTTATAAAATATTAAAGTTTTTACTTGATTTAAAAAACAAAATACGACTACTAAAATATTACCAGTAACTGTAAATAACTACTAAGCCATTATGGAATAAAATTGGTTCAGTTGTTTAGCTGTATTGGTAATAATGTAAAAGCAGAGAAGAAGATAACGAAGATGAAAAATCTGATAAAGTAACACTTTAACGTTTTTTCTTCACTTGTACTGATCACATTGTACTGACTTTTAAATAGTAATGTTTGTTTGAAGTACTTTACGAAAGTTATAAAAATAATCATATTTATAATATGACTGTATGAAGGAATTATACAATAAATGGTTAGACAATATGTTGGGAAGCGTAAAATATGGAGATGTGCAAGATCACATTAAAAACTCGATACACCAGGCAGCCAAAGAACCATTAGGATACTATGAAATACTACTTAGAAATAAACCTTACTGGTGGGATAAAGAAACGGAAGTCCTTATAAAAGAAAAGAAATAAAATTATCTTAGGCTCCTCAGCAAGTAAACAATCGCCGAAAAAATCATATACAAAGGAACATAGGGCTTAGTTCGTAAAAATATCACTCAAAGAGAAAAACAACTAATGGGAGAAAAATGTAACAGATTGAATTCTTAATTTGGAGGAAGACAAAGTTTGCAAAGTTGAAAATTTTAAAAATAAGACGGGAGATATAAAAAACTTACTATCACTCGTAACTGCAGTAGAATGGAACGAGTGTTTCAATAAATGTTTTTAATATTTACTAAAATACTCGATCGAGAAAATGTAAAATGATCGAGAACAGGAAGAAATTTTAAAACAAACACTACAAACGAGTTTGACAATATACACATAATTGACTCATTCATAATACTAAACGTTCTAGAAATAAAAAACTTAAATGTAAACAGCTTAAGAATAGAAAAGAAAACGGACTTCGAACATTTCTGGAGAATATGTTAAGTGTGGAATAGAAAAATTGTTTAAACATCTCAAGGCGCTTCTCCAAAAATTTATAGAAGAATTAAACTACCGGAAGGATGTAATGTAAATATGAAACGAACGTGCAAAAGAATTTCGTCTCTCTATTTCTGTCTTTCTTTTGCATCCTCCTTTTTGATAACAGTACACGCTTACTGAAAACACGTACAAGAAAACGTTGTGTTGCTTTGGTTTCGGAATTTTTTTTAGTTGAAGAACACGTGCACGTTGTAACCGTTTATAATACATTCGAAATTAATATAAACGTTAATAAAATTGCTAGTTTTTAACAACATAACCTAAAACTTACTACAGCCTATCAGCTGTTCAATGAAATCAGCTGATCATTACGAATTAATATAAAATAATTGATCTTTACTATATCTACAGTAAATAATATATAAACTAATTTCAAGTAATTATTTATTTAAACAAAATAGGATATTTGTAAACATATTATAAAACTAATTATGTATTCAGTAAATATATCGTTAAAAAAACTTCTCTTCTGCCGGTAACTCTTCGAGTTCCACACGTGTACTTTTTTACGTTTTAAATGAATTTGTTTAAAAGTAAGAAACCATTTACATAGCCGCCTAAATACCATGTCAAACAAATCTACATTCAACTTCAGTAGATCATAAACAGAAATGCTGCACAAATTCAATTTCATTTTAGATTTGGAGAATATATAATCTTTTTTTCGAAAATAAATCGAATAATAGGCGTCAGTTAAGTAAGACAAAAGTGTCACAAAAATGAAAACTTGGGGTTATCTCTAACCTGCAGAGCTCAGTGAGTGACGGTGTAAACCGCTCGAGTGCGCGCAATTATTTGCATGAATAAAAGCATTAACTTTCTTACTTACACGTAGCTTTGGTATTTTTAACTGTCTGTTTCGGCTTAAGTTTCTTACGTTATATTCATGTTGGATAAAATTAAATGTGATGAATTGACGCACTCAACTGTCTCGCTCGCTTGGCAAAAACGAATTTACAAAAAAATTCTTGTTAAAAATGAATAAAAACAAGCTAATATTTTTATTGGTAAAAAGCAAATGATACAAAATTGTGTATTATATCACTTAGACTGACTGGATGGACCGATATTAACGGAAAGGGTTTAAGGCAGTAACGGCAATCTCGAACCTACAGCCTTGACGAATGCAATTTCAGACATTCAACAGACTGGCCAATGACTTAGCGCTTCAATCACGCCGGCCTCTAACACCAACCCAACCTGCAACCAATTTTGAGACAAGTAAGCACTTTTCGTGTTCTTTTTAAGTTAGTGCCGTAAAACCGTAAAAAAATATAACCAATTTTAGCATCAAAGTCTGTCTCTATTTGTCTTCTTTTTAAATTTTTTATAAAATGTTTAAGATAATTGTTTTTTAATTTCTTCAAAAGTAAATGATTAAAAATTAAAATTCAGTTGTTTTATAGTTTAATTGCGTGTAACAAAAAAGATTAATGTAAAATTTTTACACTTTTTTGACAAATAATTGGCTTTTCTAGATGTTTTTCATTTTTTGTAAAAATAAAAGTTTCATAGTTTTCAGCAACTAAAATTTCTTCAATTTAGTTTGTCAATAGTTTTATTTAATAGTATACATTTTCGATTGGGCTATCAGTAATACGAATAATTGCAGGCTATTTCTTGTGACAAGGCAAATTTCATTTCAAAGTTTTGCGTCTTGTAAACAGTGAGTGATGAAGATTTTAAACTGAGTTATTTATGTCAAGAAATTTGTTTGTTTTTTAAAACATATTAAGAATTAAAATAAATTTTAATTTGTAAATTTCAAGTTGCTACATGATTCTATTTTGTTAAATAAAGGAGTTTTCATATAATCAATAGCTTAACTCCTGAAATTTCGATAGTTATTTCATTCATTTTTTTTACGATTATAGTGTTTCTTAAAATCGAATATTCAATTAATTTTAATAAGTGAAAGTGTTTCGTAATAAAAATAAACACACTTTAATACTTTTAATTTCAAAATATTTTCTTTAATTTCCATCATTATACTGAATCATTCAATGTAATACTAAACACAATATACTTGAAAAAAGTTAAATCCAAAAGTTATCATTTACATTTATTTTAATTTTATTTTCGAATTCATAAAAAACGTTTCAGTGTATTTTACAAATCGATTTGTGAACCAAGTTTGGATCATATCATATCAACACGCGCGCAAGCTCACGTAACATATATGTATATACGGAACAGAAGTGAATTGAAGAATTAAAAAGGAAATTATTATTTTAGTCCGACTAAAATCCAATGCAAAGTTTAAATAAATTCTTGGAATTTCAAGTGTTTGTGAAATCTAGACAATTTAAAATTTGAAAAGAAAATATATTACACAGCATCAACTCTTCTGTATTTTTGTGCTGAGTATGCAAATCAAGTCAAACATTATGCTGTATAGTCTCTGTAAATTTTACTATTACATGTATGTCCCACTACTGGGTATATGTTTTTTCAAAAATAAGAAACAATACATACTCTTTTTAAAATGTTAAAATGTTAATATTAATGTTTTCGAAAAAAAATTGTAACACATTTTACATTCCTAACTAATGATATATATTTTTGTAAAATAAAATAATTTTAAGGGATTTAACAAGTTCAATGTAAATTATTATTTCTCCTATTCATAAATGTATAAATAGCAAATGTTACTCTCTATAGGCATTATCACTTTATTTGTTCATTGCAGCTCGATGTGTTAATAAGTAATTAAATTACAAAACAGCTTACATATTTTCAACATTTGACAATATAATCTTTTAATGCTATTAGTGACCATTTCTGTACATCAGTTAATTACAATAATAACTTTTATTGGAGAAGCAAAGCGCAGTATTTGTTGCAATTAAATAAGAGGTAAAAATGCTTAAGAACTATTGTTGCTCAATTATTTAAACAATTTAATAGAGAAGTATCTTAAATGTAGTACTTTGTGTGATCTTGCGTAAAGTACACGTGTAGAACTCGGGGAGTTACCGACAGAAGAGACGATTTGTTAATGATATCATTGCTGAATGTATAATTAGTGTGAAAATATGTTTACAAATATCTTGTTCAGTTTAAATACGTGAACCTAATTTAGATATTATTTACTGACGTTATTGTAAAAGATCAACTGTTTTATATTAATTCGTAACGATCAGCTGATTTCATTGAACAGCTGATAGGCTACAATACGTTTCAGGTTATGATGTTAAAAACAACAATTATTATAAGTGGCTACAACGTGCACGTGTTTTTCAACTAAGGAAAAATATCGAAAGCAAAGCAACACAACGCGTTTTCATATAATACGCTTGTATTGTTATCGAAAAGATGGAAGAAAATGAAAGATACAAAAATAGAGACGAAATTCATTTGCTAGTTTCCGTTACAATAAAAAGGTATGGCAGACGTTTTTCTGTGCAGTCCTCTTGCCAAAGCTGAAATTAAAAGCTTTGCTTCAATAATTATTTTATTATTTACAAAAACGTCTGTTTTTTTCTTGTACAAAAGTTGCTAGTTATTTTAATATAACTGTGTTATTTTTATATGGAAAAAATATATTACTATAAAAGAAAGTTAAACAGATTACCAAAAAATTAACAAATAATCATGTCTTGTCCGCAAACGTTTGTTCAGCGAAAACATTATTTAGTCAAACAATATAATGTCAAAACTTGTGGTTATTTGTTTTCCGTACCCCGCAGGGGGATGTATACTAGCTGCACCTATTGAGAGGATTTAGACGTCCCTCGCGGTACTCGAGTCTAACACACACTTACACTTACAACACTACACTTGCGACTGTAACACTTTACACTCACACTTACATTTAGGGAGGCGATAATAGCCTTAATGTGCTTTTCTCCTTAAAATAAAAAAAATATATTTGTTTTCCTGAAAAATAGCGAGGACGACATCAAACAGATGTTTTTTTTTACGTAAAACACCTTATAACTTGATGCAGGCGTCAATATATGTAAGCCGAAACAGCGACACATGGAATCGTGAGACAAATCTTTTATAAATTTGTAACAAATGATTACTGATAAACTACCTGTTTTACCAAATACACCGATACAAAAAATGACTTTTATTCGTGACTGTCTTGTGTGCAGGGCAGGGAGAGTGAGGGCGCGCACAAAACTTCGCAGATGGAAGCCCAACGTTTTGATTTAAAAACACTTCTTTAACGCTATTTGTTTAGAACATTTAATACTAACTTAAACAAAAAATGACAGTAAACAAGAAATTTATATTTTAATTGTGTGTTTAATTTAATCTTTTTTCTATGCATACCTAACCAAAATAAATTAAGTAATTATAAAATTCAGGGTTGAGGGGCGAGACGAGGAAGGTGTGGGGTGGGTTGAAGTAGAGCTCTGTCCCTGACAGCAGACAGCATCCGTCTGAGTCTCCCATTGAAGCTCTCCATTGAAGGAGGCGGTGCAATTATGATGGAGAGAACAGGCTGTTAACTCAATTGACCTTTTCAATGCCATAAATAATCGTAGGACAAACATCCCTCTACTATAACTGCTATACACAGTACACAAACTGCGTCACTTTCATACACAATTATCGAGTTGGCTTCGATGTATTGTGCATACACAAAACGTAAGGATCAGTTACGGAAAGTCAATTACATATATTATAATCAGAATAAAAGTGTGGCAAAATGTCACGGTCTTGATTCATTAATTTATATCTTGATTCATTAATTTATATTAAACTTATGCTCAAATGTTGGTAGTTATTAAGAAGAACCACAGACTGTAAACATGAGTCAATCTGATACATACTTTGAATAACGGATGTATGGTATCGTTGGGAATATCGAATACATTTAAATATTCGAATACAAAAACTAGTATTCGAATATGTATTAATTTAAAAGTACTCGAATAGGTAGTACTTTTAGTGTTACATAGTAAATGAATACATAAGCAATGAAAGTAAACCATACACTTCGTCAAGGTTATGGCTTTCCTTATTATACTTTCAAACTGACTTTTGAATCTTACTTTAAATTGGCGAAATGTAATACTGTTAGTTCAAAGCTTTCTTGTTAATTAAGTGAATGCTGTAGGTTAAGAATATCACGCCAGAGAGTTAGACGACAGAGTGCGTATTATGCGCCGGGGAATTATATCGTCAGGATTCTCGGTAATGCAATCAGAAGACGACGGGACTAAGGAAAGCAGCGTGAGCGTAACAAACAGACAGAATTACAAACAGAGAAGGATGCTAAATATTTCACAACGCGCCTCAATTTGTCACGAGTGCGGGATTTGTTTTGAAATGTAATGCAACTGAGGCTGTGCTGTACTTTGGCAAGGGGCAAGGTATGCAATCTAACTACACTAAGAAGCGCGCTGTGGAAGTAGCCTACTGTATCTAGTGCTGGGACTAAAGAATAACAGTAAAGTATTTGAGTAAGTATTCATTAAAAAGCATTCTAACAGTATTAATGCTGACTCCAGGCTGTATGCGATTCTCAGAATTGGCCAGGCGATGTCGATAACATTGCTTTCCTGTCTGTTTATCTGTTTGTTTCTTTCGTAACTTGTCTGTCTGTAATGCATATAAATTGTAATGAACCTATTTTAGGTTATGATTTGCGATTTAAAATTCATTTGGAACACTCCACATTGAAGTATACAACGAAAACAATGACGAAGTTATTTTTAAATATTCAAAAGACTTATTAATTTTAATTTATAATTAATAATAATTAATTTGATCATTATTAATATTTGCATTCATAGATTTGTTTTAAATGTTTAAACTATAAAAGTATCAATGAACAATAAATTTGTTACACAGTGCTTTCATTTAGTTTAATTATTACGTCGGTATTTTTCCCCGACTAAAGCAACAATAATCAATTATCACTTCCAGTCTTAAACGTTATTCCAGTATATAAGTTATTGTTACATAAAAATATCTTTTCAATTACTATCAACGTAATACGTAAAGAATTCAGGAATATTAAACTAAGTTGAATAGTTTAGTTACTTGTTCATTGGAATAACTAGATATTCAATCGTGAACCATTAGCAGTTAGTGGTTATCGAGCGAACAGTCGCTATGAATGATTATCCAAAACGAATACACTGCGTTGTAGTTGCACAGTGGCATGTAACCAGTAAGTATTCAAATAGAAGTATTCATAACTATTAGTTTATTTGCTGCCGAGTTCCGCGTACAGAAGTTGTGCATGTGTCCTCCACTTAGGCTACAGAAGTTGTGCATGTGTCCTCCACTTAGGCTACAGAAGTTGTGCATGTGTCCTCCACTTAGGCTACAGAAGTTGTGCATGTGTCCTCCACTTAGGCTACAGAAGTTGTGCATGTGTCCTCCACTTAGGCTACAGAAGTTGTGCATGTGTCCTCCACTTAGGCTACAGAAGTTGTGCATGTGTCCTCCACTTAGGCTACAGAAGTTGTGCATGTGTCCTCCACTTAGGCTACAGAAGTTGTGCATGTGTCCTCCACTTAGGCTAAAGCATTCAAATACTTTTTTTAGTATCCGATTAAATTTAAACTATTCAGATAAATGAATAGGCCTACTTTTCTATTGCAATAGCACAGCACTGCATCATGGAAGAAACAAGATACACTCCTTCAACTGGGAATTATTTAAATTTAATTGGTTCCTATTGGTTAAGTACACATCAGCTATCAAAGTGATTAGATCGTAGACGGTTTTTTGGCTTTCTTTTGCATCGTTTATCACGTAATTATTTAAACTAACGCATAGAATATTTACAGATAACGTCAAATTCGTATGCATCAGCGTGATCCATAACCAATAACATACTATTTAAGTAAGTTATTTTGGCGTATATTTTCCGAAACAAGTATATTTATTTGAATTACAATTTTTTTTAAATGAATGAAAATTTGATGGTGAATTGGAGAAAATTTTAGAAGATTTTCTTTAGTAAGAATGAAGATTGTGTTAATTTTGACTCTGTTGTCTCTATACACAATCGTGATACTACAGAAGCAATCCATAAATATAGAAATTAAAATTAAACAACCAGGTAAGCCCAGAAACAAAACGGTTTCTAAGATGATGTACTTGGATAAAATGGATTCCCTGAAAATCTCAACCTCGCAAATGGATACGTATAAATCACATTCAGAACTGCAAACAGATATAATGTTTACCTTAAACCTTGAATTCAACCCACAGTAGAAGTACCATGAACCTTCAAGTTTCTTTTATTTATCTTTTTCAAACGAGATTTGGAACATAATTCCAATTCATACGAATGGTGAGGTATCAGTTTAACGCGTAAAATAATACTCTTCAACAAATCAACTTACTGATTTTACCTCTTCATTTTATTAGTTTGTTATGATCCTATTGAAACAAAGGACATTTTCAACCTGTTATGAGCCTTAACAATGTTTTTTATATTTGTTCTAAAGCTGTTGGCGATAATGATCAAGAAGCCAATGTTTAACAGAAAAACTTCAGAAAACTATCCTGAAAGTTAATGTGTTTAAAAAAAAGGTGGAGCATAAAACTTAGAGTTTAAGTCAACCAATATTAAATTTATTTATGAAAAAGAGAAAGAAATACTAGTAGTAATAAACAGTAAAATTATTCCGTGAAGTTAAATACTTGAGAATGAAAATAAGTAATAAATTACTTATACAGGGTCCGCCAATGAAACTGGATGATTGTAGGAGGCCTTGAGACAAAGTTGGCAAGTAGTGGGGGGATGGTCACTGGTGCGTCATCATATGCAAAGTTGCAATGGATTGTTGGACGGTTGAACAACGCGGCTACGCGGTGAAAGTGTATTATCAAAATGACGAAATTTTTTTACAAACTTGACGTGCTTTCCGACGTCATTTTAACATACCGCGTAACCAGCCTATTCTGTTAGATATTGCAATTCGAACATGGATAAACAACCTCGAGCAAACAGGATCAACGTCTTAAAAAAGAGGCAGGAATGTAAAAACTGTTCGAACACCTGAAAACATCGCAGCTGTTCAACAGGCTATAGTCAGAAGTCCTCGTCGATCAGTCCTCAATATGCCCTTCGCATTGGAATAAGTGACACATCTGGGGGGATACCTGCATTTGTTTTATAGTGATACCTAAAAACAAAAGTGTTTCACGCATATCCATCCACAACTATTCAAACAACGAATTTTAGACGATATCGCGGCAAAAACTGTCGAAATGATGCGAGAGGTCATGCAAAACTTCCAAAGCAGGCTCCAGGAATGCCTTAACTGCAATGAAGGATATTTGGTAGACGTAGTGTTCAGAAAATAATATTTTTTCGTATTGTACCCATAAAGGCGTATTATTGTACTTTCAATTATTTACTAAAAAATATTTAAAAAGTTTTTTTCCAATAATCAATTACTTTATTTAATCATCCCGTTTCACTGACGGACCCTTCAATCAAGATCCTAAGCCGGTGTTTGTTCAAGATGCCGGTATTAAGTTCTTTAGAAAATTTCGGGATGTGCCAATAGAAGTAATACCAAGAAAATTCAGGTTATTCAAAACAAAACATTTTATATAATAAATATTAAATGCGCCGTGGTAGATTTGCAATGAATATACTTATAGAGACGGTAGAGTGGACAATTGTTGATGAAAACAAGGCAGTAGCAACGAAGCATGAAAAACTACTCCAAGTCCCATACTAATGCTAGCGTTCAACAGATGCTAGTGCGTGGAACTACTGAAAGAAGATTTCATAGGACTAAATCCTTCGTCTTGGTGCTGTGATAGCATAAAATAGTTAAGGGTGATAGTTAGCGGTGATAGTTAAAGGGGCTATAGCTGACAAACAGAACCATTCAGTGGGATGAACATCTGACACACGGTGATCTAATTACATTTATAACTACTAAATAAATTTGTACTTAGTTGTAGTCCTCAATATAAATAAATAAAAAAATATACTTGTTCTGAAATTATGTTTAAAAAATAATTTTATTTAATTGTATGTTTAATGATTCAGTTTGTTTTGTTTTTACAGCTACATTTAAATTAATGCAATACGTTATACATGTAGCTTAGTGCAACTTAAGACCAAAAATATTGTTTTAGTTTCAGTATTTTTTTATTTTTTGAATAAGTACTATATTATATTTGTAGACACATTTGATGAAACCAATACCACTTGTATGTACTACCAAGTTGTATGTACTAGTCTTATATGTATATGTATATGTATATGTATAAAAGCATATTTTGTATTTACAACCACTTTGAATATTAAAAAATATATATCATTAAAATAAGATTGTTGTTAATTTTTTCTAAAATATGTGCCAAATTGACTCATATTACAGGGGTACTAAAGTTGGTTATTGTTTTATGGTTTGACTGATAAGGCCACGAAATTGACAGAGTACTAAAATTTGAAATAAAGGATCTTACAGTTGAACAAATTTAAAAATAAAAACAATGCTATAAGCGGAAGCGACAATATTTTTTTAAGTGGGAGATGAAGATAATTTAAAATAACGGTAAATTATTAAACAGGTATAGTTAATTTTAAAAGTACTTTAAACATTTCCAGAACAATTACTTGTATCGATTGATCGATAACAAATGTTCTTATAAAATAACTTTAGGTTCTTACGCCCCCCTCAAATTTCTTAATACTGCTATAAAAGAAGATATTTAAAATATAGAGTTTTAAAAATTTATAATTACGTTTCAGTAAGTACAGTAAAGTTACAAAATATAAAATTGACTTCAAAGTAAGAGAGCTGCGCAAGTATCCTTGCAAACAAAACGTTACCCATTATTCTCGGGTAACAATGGAATTGTAACTGCCGACAATTTGTAGATTAATGTTTACCGAGATAAGTAAAACACTTTGCCTAGGCCTCAAGCGCTGCCATTTAGCTTTGTATTTGTAATCTTCGAGAATATACTTCACAGTATCGAATATAACATTACCGTTACTAAGCCTTCGTAACGGTACGTTGTTTGGCGGCATCATTGTAGACTTTCTGAAGTAAATGTACCGAGTGTAGCATCATTAGGGAAGGAAATTATCAGTGGACTTTCGAGGAAATAAAAAAAAAGTGATTTTACAAATTTATAATTGTATTTTATCGTTCGTCTGCAGACCTAACAGCTTTATAACGCCGTATACATTCTCTGTAACACTTCCACTCTCCTCCGCAGGGGAGTGCAGACTAGCTACACCTATTGAGAGGATTTAGACGTCCCTCGCGGTACCTGAGTCTAACACACATTTACACTTACAACACTACATTTACGACTTTAAAACTTTACACTCTCACTTACATTCAGGGAGGCGATAATAGCCTCAATGTGCTTTTCGCCTTAACAAAAAAACCACCCTTTATTAACGAATTTAAATTGAGAAATAGTCCATGCAGACCCAGGCCTTCCACTAATATCAGAATTTGACCACTGTAACACTTAACTTGAAAAATCTTTTTAATATTGCTATTTACACACGCACGCGCATACACCCACTCTCACACACACACACACACACACACACACACACACACACACACACACACACACACACACACACACACACACACACACACACACACACACACACACACACACGTGTTGTTGACGCATTATTTTGAAAATTGTAGACTAACAAAACTGTGTGTTCATCATTTTACTACGCCCAATATTTTAAGAGAAGTACCTAAATATTACTTTTCTATGCAGTTTTGATAGAATATTTATCAAAATTATCAAGTTATTTTGTCTATATATCGATATTCATAGCAATTATCAATAATGATATTTAAAATATAAAGTTATTAACGTTGCATCATTAGAATGCGTATAAGTAGAAAAAAATGCAAATGTTGTGCTTACAAAGCGTGAAAGAACTGTTTGTGTTTCTTCTTGAATGCATAACGATCTAATAAGAGGGTAGTTCACATCATGTGGTCTGAAGATTTTGTATTTAAGCCTACAAATACAAAAAACATCAAGTAAGCAGATCGATGCACGTGATCGCAGGTTTCGAACGTCATAACTCAAACCTAATAGTGCTTCAATTGGTTGTGGTGAAACCCAACTCGAACTACCACCGCAAAGTACAAGTTTTGGGACCACCTTATACTTCTAACCTAAAGCTAAAACAATCACCTGATACCAACATGATAAATAAAACAATACCATAATAGTTGACCGAGCGAAGCGATGACTTTATTTTAACTAGACCGTTCGGCATTTGGTTTTTCTGTTTGTTAAGCAGTTTTGCCAAACACATTGACCGATTTTTATGAAATTTCGTAAATTGTTATCTTGTGTAAAGCCCGAACGATATGTGTGTAAGATTTTTCCCATTTACTTCCATTTACATCAACATTTCCATTTCTAATTCAACGTTGAAAATGTTGTTGTTGGTTATTTCTTGTAATACTAGTTGAACGGCAAAACCTATCATAATTTTGACCGATTCATGGAGAAAGAGCGTAAAATTTGCAATAAAGTTAGTCCAGTGGCATTTTTCGTAAATATTACGGTTACCGGTTAAATTGGCGGGAAAACGTCGTGGAACGAACAATACACTGCGAGGTCTACTGCTTTAGGTTAAGTGTAACTTTTCTCAACTTAGTGTATTTTATTTATACTAGCCTAGATAAGTATTATTCGATTAAATTACTGTAAAACTAACAGACATTCCGTATAGTCGGTAAAAGCTTTGTGACTGCTATTTTCTCACAACGTCCTGATCAGATGTTTTCCAGTTAAGGATCGACTCGTGTTTATTGGAGCGCGCTCTTTTATCTGTCCCATTCTATTACGAGTCCAGTCTCCTTCAGCGGAAGACAAATGTTGACATGTGTCTGCGGCAGACGCAGCGGCCTTCCTACGCCATTCACTTCTTCTTCGGCAATTTTTCCTAATTAATTGTATGACGACTTGAAACTGTCTCCTGCTGTAAGCGTTACTGCTTTGAGTACTTGCACTTGGCCGAGCATGAAGTAATGCAGTGAAATTTTCGTCTCAATATTATTTAGAAACATGTGTAAGCTCTATGCGTTTAGAAACGTCGGTTTACTATTTTAACGCTTTCTATGCGTAATGCTTTACATTTAAGTTTGGTTTATCTCAGCATAAGCTTATATAGATAAGTTTTAAATGCAAGAATGGATATCTTCAAACAATATGTTTGTAAAATAAATATGATTTGAAGGTCTACAATCAACAGGCATTGGGAAACAAGTAACACTAACAAGAATATTATTTATATTCTATATTTATATTATATTTATACTATATATAATATAGTATATTATATTATACTAAAAATATAAATTTAGTAATTTGTATATTAATATTATTTAATATTCATATACAAATTACTAAATTTATATTTTTTATCAAATAAAAGCTATATTAAAAAAATTGGTAAGGTTACGAAGAATCTCATGGTAAAATACCTTTGATTAGGTGAAGTAATAAGACATGATAATGCATACTTCCACGTAAGATAATGTACACCTATCAAGTCTTCTATAAAATATTGTGTTCAAATTCTCAGATCTAAAAGGAAGGGAATTTTACAACTATCATTCAATATAAACGAACTATAAATACAGCCACTATTATAAGAAATACAGCGTGCTCGATATTATCTGTTAAAGTCTAAATGATCAGCCTATCTGCCACTGCAAGCTGAAAGAACAGGGGTGGAAACGTTTGAGAGAACAGACATTAACACTATTTAATTGTAGTTTAACACTCTGCCGCAATATGCCACCAGCAGCGAGTGCTTACATGCCTCTCATAATTGTTATCATTCTAGTACGTCTACATTCTATGCCACTATCTTAGAACAAAATAAAACCGTTTAGACAATTCCCAGAAATGCTGCAGGTCGTGCACCGGTAGAAGTGCTCTAGTCAAACAACACCCTCCAAAGATGGTATGTCCCATTGAGAAGTCAAACCGATTAACCTCACTTCACTCTAAGACGCTCCAGAGGTGACAAGAAATCTTCAAAGAGCTATGTTGTGAAAAACATTACAGTTTCATATTTTCAGACAATTCGAACGTACCAAGAAATCCCAAAGCATCTTATCCATTAATGATAACTTGATCAGAAAGTCTGGGCAGTAATATTGGACCGCTAAGTATTCATAGTGATTCATAACTCAACCCCCTGTTTCGACAAACGTACACGAAGAATCCACTAGGTAACGTTGGTACACAAAATAGTCTACATAGCTACAACTTCAGGGATTCGTATAGGTTGTAATCTATTTCATTTTTGTATTTAAATAATTATTAATTTTAAATAATAGTATGACTATCTACGCTTTGATGATTTAAACTTAGAAAAAAATAAATTCGTTGTACAAAAATGTTGCAATTGGCTTTGATAATTATGGTGCAAGTACAGGTGAAGTTCGTTGTAAATTAAATTGCTTCTAGTTTTACTAATTTCAACTCTTAGAGTTTTATTTTGTGTCAATATTACGTTAACAGTAATAAGAAAAGTATTTTAAAAAATCTTAAACGAGATGGATCAACGAAATTTGAATTAAGAAAACTGGTAAAAGCAGGATTTAAAATTTTTGAAATTAATTTTTGAATTAAATTAAATTAATAATAATTTTTGAAATTATTATTAGAAATTATAACAATCACATACGTCAGTGCACCAATATGTATAGTACAGCTTGCAGTATATTCTTAATTCATTGCCTGACCACCGTCCCACGAAACATTTTTTGTTCAATTTAAGACGTAACCTGTAAAATTTAGGAAAAATGTTACTGAACCAACTTCATTGGAAACGTTTTTCTGCTCTTCCTCTACGAATCTGTGAAAATTATGATAGATTTTGCTTTCAGGCTATTATTACAAGAAACATTCAGCAACTACAATCGTCTTCGTTAACTCAAATAACTCCATTTTAAAACGCAAGTGAATGGGAAATATCAAAGTTCAAAAAACACGTCCAACCAAAACTGCGTATATTCATCATTACCAAATAATCTTAAAGAGGACGTACATTGAAAACAAAATTATAGTCATTGTTTGGACTATGCGTTTGGCCAAAATTGTGTACATTAGTCACCGTTTAAATCAGAGGATGCCATCTTGAAATGGAAGTGAATGGGGGAAATTGTACAAATACGTCGTACGGGTTTTATATAAGGTACTTCCGTACTAAATTTTAAACTAATCGATCAATGCGTTTCGAAAAAACTATGTAACACACACACCAAATTTAGAATGGTCAAGTTAAAAGAAAGACTTCGCTTCGCTCGATTAACAAACTTTGAATTCCAATACCCTGTTAAAAGTAGTAAAAAATACACTATTTATACATTATTAACAGTTATTGAGAGGTTATGTCTCTGCAAGAGGACTGTTAATTGATTGCAGAGTGTACAACTTTCTTGTTAATAGACAAAAAACCTCGAAGCATCATTAATCCAATTAGACGCCATTGCATTCTTCAGTTAACGTATTGCAATGCAATTAAAATAAATGGTGTGCTTTACTGACTTTCTCGCATGTCTATAACCATAACCTTAAAAATGCCGGTTCGTAGCTTTTAGGGGAAAATAGTGGTGAACAACTATTGAGACCCGATTGCATTAACAGGTTGTTCTACAATTAAAATACACGCGTACAATGATGACGCCGATTTACAAAATTTTAAACAAAAGCAAGTTATAGTTTAAAAAATTTCTGTTATTGAATCAAAAATAAAAATCATGTATCATGTTTTCTCTTCTTTTATTATTTTTATTACGATAATTTGTTCGAAAACACGACAAATTAACATGGCTAGTTCTTAACAATATAACCTGACAATTATGATAGCCTATCAGCTGTTCAATGAAATCAGCTGATGTTTACGAATTAATATAACTACGAAGTAATCTCGTAATATAACTACCAAAACATAATTAACATTTTATATACTTAAATCGGTCAAACTTTTTCTTATTTTCCGTAGTGTAGTGGTTATCACGTACGTATCACATAAGCAAGGTCCCCGGTTCGATCCCAAGTGGAAAAGCAGTAATGTTTTATTATAATTAATTTATTATGAGACTTGCGACGCACAAAATATACTGTTACATATCAATATAAACATATTCTTCTCATTACGAGTCCCTCAAAATCCAACATTAAAACCAATCCCGAAATATGATACTTGTTAAAAAAATTTAATTTAATGAACTAAACAACATTCAGGATTAATTTTTCAAACAATTTTTGTCTATAAAATTTTTTTGTAAGATAATTTCGAATTTTGTATTATAATTAAGACATGATTATAATATAAAGAAAGAGAGTAAATTCTATAACACTGATTTTGAAGAAATCAGCAATGTCTAATTTTTTTAAAACCAATTATATTAAAACTTCCAGAGACTTTTTTTATCAATACTATTTTGTAACAATTTTCTAATATCAGCTACCTTAAATTCTGAAAACACGCACTGAAAACTGTAAGTAGCTGATTGTAATTACACCTTTGTAATCAGCGCTAAAATATAGGGCTACAATAAACAATTGCTTACAATTTTGTTTAAATTAATTAAAGCAAATTTTTAGGCGACAATTGGTAAAATTACATGATATCCAGGATTAGAACATTTACATAGTTTTGCATAATTCTTTTATTTAGCGAGACAAGGCACCTTCAGAAATAGTAGAGCTAAAAATTATAAAGTTGACACAGATGATGTTACTACTGGAAAGGAAAAGTAAGGAAAGAAAGGACTGGCAAGTATGTAAGTAGGTCAGTGTAAGCAGGTTGGGCAACCACTAAACAATAGGCTTAAGTAAAGGAGAAGGATTAGAGCTATAGTCTGTTTATTTTAAACTAAAATTTGTTTTTCTTAGAAGTAGGTTCATATGTTTCCAGAATTTCTAAACATATTTAGTTACATGTATCACGTTTTAGGGCTGCTTGTATTGTTGTATATTGCGTGATACGAGTGCGCAAATTTATATTGATATATAACGGTACATTTTGCGCATCGAAAGTCTCATACTAAAGTAATTATAATTAAAATGTCTTGTGTAATCAAACCGAGGGCCTTGCGCGTGTGAAGCGCACGTGATAACCACTACACTATGGAAACTACAAAGAAGTTGGACCAATGTAAATATATGAAATGAATCGTTAATTTAATTTTTGAAAAAAAAATGTTTAGTGAAATTTCTACATATTATTTATAAATGTTAAGATATTAGAAATGTTGTATTAATATATTAATATTAATTTACAATATTAATATATTAATATTGTAAAAAAAAATAATTAATAAAATATAATACACAAGAGTACAAGTCAAAAAGTAAAGAGAAATTTTAATTTCCCTCCGAATTACATGTATGTCAGCACTGATTGTTTTGCCATAACTCTTAACGTCGACCAGCTGTTCATTGAAAATATTGTTTCATTGTTAGCTAATTGTGACTGTGTTTAAAAGACTGCATAAAATGAGTTCTCCTTTGTCTGATTGCACCAAGGCAGAAATGCGAGCAGTTTCCTCAATTCAGAAGGTGTGAAACCTGCAGAACTTATTCGTCGAATGCAGCAGCAATATGGAGAGAGTTGTTTGAGTGGAAGCAAGATCTACGAATTGATTGATCGCTTTAAAAGTGGTAGGATTTATATGTGTGATGAACAGCGATCTGGTAGACTTTCCAAGACTTCAAAAACTAATGACAATATTGAACAAATGATTTTCGATAATCGAAGAATTACAGTTTATAATATTGCAAATGAGTTGAATATAAGCCAGGACTCAGCATATTCAATCAGCTACGATTCTTTAAACTTTCAAAACGTCTATGCTCGCTGGGTTCCGCGTCAATTGACCAACATCCACAAAGACAATCATTTCGAAATTTCGCATTTGAAACGTTATGAAAAAGAAGGAGACTCATTTCTTAAGCGAATAATGAGAGAGTAAGCAACAAAGTTTGGTGTGGAAACATTCTTCATCTCTCCAGGCAAAAACGTTAAAAAATCATCTGTCTGCAGGAAAGTTTATGATAATGATATTCTGGGATATGGAAGATCCAATTTTCTTTTATTTCAAACCTAAAGGTCAAACAATAAATAGTGAAAGATACTGCTTTATTGAAGTCAAAAATCAAATCCAAAAGACATGATAACCTTTAAAAAGGCGTAATTTTGCGTCAAGATAACTTTCGACCTCATACGAGTAAAAAACACAGACCTATGCCTTAAAATAACGGTTTTCAGCTGCTGACCCCCTCCATATAGTCCAGATCTGGCTCCAAGCGATTTTCATCTTTTCGGCCCACTGGAAGAACAGTTGCAAGGAAATAATTTTCGATCTGATGAAGAGACCGTAAGTGGTGGCAAATTTTCTGAACACCAAGCCGAAAACCTTCTTCGAGGAAGGAATTCAAACGCTGGTTAAAAAATAGACTAAATGCGTAAACGTAGAAGAGGATTATGTTGAGAAGTATTAAGTGCTTTATGATATAAAGTAAGTATCGTTTATGTAAGTACAACAAATATACAGATTTTTTCAATTTCACTTTACTTATTGACTTTAAGAAAAAAATTATGTTATTGAACCAAAAAATAAAAATCATGTATCTTGTTTTCGAGCAAATTATCGTAATTAAAACAAAAGAAAGAGAAAACTGGATACACGATTTTTATTTTTGGTTCGATAACATGAATTTGTTTATACCTTTTAAATTTTTATGAATTACAGTGATAATGTTCAATTTAATAGAATGACCAGATTCTAATAAATGATTCTCAAAATTTTAGTTGTTTTTTCGTACTTCTAACAGTTCAAATGTTCTTGAATTTGAGTTTTTAAAGCTCTTCCAGATTGATGTACTTATTCACAAGGGCACTATTGACAAACAACTTTATATACACCATTGTCTAGTAAAAGATCTATTTTATCCTTATTGTTATCCTTATCCTTATTTTTATTTATTATGTGCTTTCCTAAGTTCAAAGTACAGTAAACATCTGGATTATATATAGTTTTACCTAAAATCAAATTTCTAATTTTTTACTTATATTGCATAAAAATAAAATTTACACTTGTGTTAATATATAATTATAATTTTTATCTTACAATTCCTGAAGATGCTTCTTGGCGAAATGTCACTGGATAAAAGAATTTATTGAAACTGTACAAATGTTCTAATTTTATTTTATTTTTTAAAATTTTAAATGGCAGCAATTTTAAAACGCATTAAATGGTTTATTGAGTAAACAACACGTTTAAGCTATTAACAACAAACATTTGTATATCTTTTTTTGTTTTCTCGCATATCGAAGTACTCGTTTTTTTATTTATTTTAGAAATTTGTTTTTGCCATCACCGCTAGGCGTGCATGGGACACCTATTGACTTTGTTCCGCTTGGGTTAAATAGATCTGAAATAGATGCAACACTTACTTGACTCTTCATGGGGTCAGTGTTGATCTGACACATATAGAACCCTCTGTCCTCTTCTTGCACGTACCTGACGTGCAGGTTCCACGTGGTGTGGTCGTTATGCGACACGGACACTCTGGGATTGTGTGTGATCACGTGATCGTGGATGGCTTGTATAGCTTTGGTATCAGCTTTCACCCAGCCGACCTGCAACATACACGCATTGCATTATACAATACACAATATACATTATACATTCATCAGCTTCTTTACAATTCTATTCACATTAATAGAATGTTTCAAATGTATGCATATTTCGAATGCAACATTTGTTGATAACAGGTTTCTAATTTAAATTAGTAACGATGACCCTACTCATATCGCATAAACTTATAGTACCATGTACAAGCACGCTCGCTTCACTCCTCCACTGCCTCTCTTGCCTACTTGCTACACTCGCAGTTGCAAATTTGCACTTTCAGAAAACAATAACAAACATAACCTAAAAAATAACTGTAACATAAATTAAACAAAAACATAACCTAAACTCAACTTTCAAATAACATCAGCTGTTTGATATAATAATAATAATAATAATAATATTGTGTTTGTTTTTCCACAAGGGGCCTATAGCTTTCTTTTGTGATAATAGGTTTTCTTTAAAGTTTTTGTTCATATGAACAATATTCTCTGGAAATTTATAAATAGTGTCTTTGCGGCGGTTCTCTTAATATTAAATATACCTTATTTTTTATTAAATAAAACGTAATTATTATCGAATTAACATTTAAAAAAATGAGTTATTAAAGTGGTCATTATGGTGCCATCTTGATTAATTTTAGAGGGGTCGTTAAAACATATATATATATATATATATATATATATATATATATATATATATATATATAATTATTATTATACGCGTATAGACCCTGTTCGATCACGCAAAGCACTCCGACTCATGTCTTGTTCCTTCTAATCCTTCACACCTCCCTCATCCTGTTCCCATGGATCCTCTTCCACTCCTCCGTCCATTTTACCCCTGCTCTCTTTGGGTTTTCATTCTCTGGGATTTTCCACCCGAGCATCTTTCTCCTGTATGCGTTCCTGTTTTCAATGTCTGTTGAGACAATAGACATTGTTGTCTGTTGTCAGCAATATATATATATATATATATATATATATATATATGTGTGTGTGTGTGTGTGTGTGTGTGTGTGTGTGTGTGTGTGTGTGTGTGTGTGTGTGTGTGTGTGTGTGTGTGTGTGTGTGTGTGTGTGTGTGTGTGTGTGTGTGTGTGTGTGTGTGTGTGTGTGTGTGTGTGTGTGTGTGTGTGTGTGTGTGTGTGTGTGTGTGTGTGTGCATTAACACACTCAAGCTTGCTATTTTGGCTTGATTTGATTCAAACTTGGCACAAAAATCAATTACAGTAATAACTTCAACAAGTTCGTTAACCAGCAAATGTTGAGGTTCACAGGTTTAAAAATGTTTCTCACCTAACAGAATTGTTAATACAGTTTTGGTTGTTCTGCAATCGAACTTTTTCAATATTCTAAATAATTATGTTTAGAAATGCTTGCGCTGTAGACTTCCTCTTTCTGTTATCGAAAAGAAGGAAGAAAAAAGAGACAGACATAGAGAGACGAAATTCGTTTGTTCGTTTGTTCTGTATTTCCGTTTCATTCTTCCTTTCGGCAGACTTTTTTTTTCTCCTCTCGCCAAATCTAACATTAAAAGTTTTACTTCAAAAATAATTTCCACCATTAAATTTATTCGGTTACTTGTGAATGTTTTTTACTGTAATGCATCAGTAGTACAGTTGAAATTTTAAGAAATTGTCTAGTTGGATTGACATAATTGTATTTTAATATTGTAATTACGTCTAAAATAATCACTTCCATAAATCACGTACAAAGATACGTCAATAATTTTGCAAATTTTAACTGAATGAAAACTCAATTACTATTTCAAGTGAGATTGTCCTCTTTGACTTAAAGTCTTCCTTAGCTCAGTAATATTGAAGAAAGGTTTATGAACAGGGATTCGTCAAGCCTTACAAAACAGATTCAAGTCAAGGAAGTTTCAAATTAATATTTTTTCAATTAATTATCCTCTTTATAAACGCGGGAACCGCTATAAAATTACAAGCCGTTTATTTCAAATAAAAAAGTACACGTGTAGAACTCGGGGAGTTACTTACAGAAGAGAAGCTTTTGTTTATGATAACTTTGCTGAATGTATAGTTAGTTGAAGATATGTTTTGCTTAAATAAATAAATATGTGACCCTAGCTTAGACATTATTTACTTTACTTATAGTAAAAAATCAATTGTTTTATTCGTAACTATCAGCTGATTTCATTGAACAGCTGATAGGCTATAATACGTTTCATGGTATGTGGTCAAAAATTAGCAATTTTAACAACAATTATTATAAACGATTTTATTAATTTTGATTGTATTATGAACGGTTACAAAGTGTACGTGTTCTTCAATTAATGAAAAATACCGAAACCAAATTAACACTAAGTTTTCATATAATACGCGTGTACTGTTATCGAAAAGAAGGAAGAAAAAAGAGACAGTCATATAGAGACGAAATTCGTTTGTTCGTTTGTTCTGTATTTCCGTTTCATTCTTCCTTTCGGCAGACTTTTTTTTCTCCTCTCGCCAAAGCTAACATTAAAAGTTTTACTTCAAAAATAATTTCCACCATTAAATTTATTCGGTTACTTGTGAATAAATACATCAGTAGTACAGTTGAAATTTTAAGAAATTGTCTAGTTAGTCTGGTGTAACATGTCAGGTGAACGTCTGATGTAATGTAACTGAAAGCAGATGGCTGATAATATTGAAGGATCTAAGTTACTTTGGAAACGTTTCAGTAGCAGATAATGTTGCAGCAGCAGTTACTTTGACTCAGTAAATATAGATAACGCCAATAGCGGCTTGTCTTACAGTTTAACAGATAGTTGGCTTTGTAGTTGAAATACTATTATTAATCCTGTCAGGAAATTAAGGATAAATTGCGAGAGAAGGGGGAAAATTAAAATCACTTTTTACGTTTTCAGTAGGTTTTTGCAATATTTAAAAATATTGATTTCCCTAATGCGATTTCGTTACAGTATTCAGGAAAACAAACTTGATCAACAATCGTATGACATAATTCGACTTTCATTTTTGACAAAAATGTATTCCAAAATAACGGATCCAATACGGTGGTTGAAAATTTAAAAATGTTACAGAATTTTTTATAGGCTACGTAATAATGTTCCCTGTTAGTTAAGAAAAAAATCTAAAAAATGGGGGAAAGTATGAAGGGAGAACATTTAAAACTGACCAGGCACAACATGGGTTATATTAATGAAGAATTAAGATTTTTTTTTCAAGGCAAATAAGTTATTAACATGTTTCAGTTACTGTACAGTAATGATAAGAAAATTATTTAAAATAATATGTTGCATCATTGACAAATTTATCAAAAAACGTATACTGTTAAATTCAAATAAGGAAATATTATAAATTATAGGCTTATTTGAACTTAAAAGTTTATTTTTGGCATAACCAAACAACGATAGGAAACTATTGCACTGTATGATTATCATGGAATGCCCTTAAAACGACGGCAGTAGATAAGCGTTATCACTTCGGTTGTGTCTGTACAATCCTGGCGTTTTGCGATTATTTCTTTCCTCTTATTGTATTGACGCGATCGTACCACTCTTTGACTCTGTGCGAAATACATTCAAAAGAAAAAGCAGTGAGTTACTTACAGAGTAGAGGCGTTTTGCATCGGTCTAGGAACTGTCCAGACAACCATGTTAGTGAAAGAAGTGATCGTCGGAGATGTAGTAAAAAGGCTGCAGAATTGAAGTATGTAACCATGGGGAAAGGAATATGTTTAGCAAATGGTAAATTGCCATCTGATGCTGTAATTTTGTTCATTCATAATAAATATAAAGTATATGGACGTAGCGTAAAAAACCTAAATTTTAACTTATTTCTGCTAACTTGTGATAATAAATTAAAGCATCGTTGTAAATAATTGTGCGTGAAAATAATTAAAAAAATCAATATTTCAGATCACTTTTTTCTAAAAAGATAAATAAATAAAACTGATTACATAAATTTACATACGGAAGTGATTAAATACGATATTTCAAAACAAATATAAAAAGTTTCTATTATTTATGTCAATAAACATTTACATAGAATTAGTTATAAACTAGAACCAACACAATATACACACTTAAAACTACACTTATTAATGTCTGAAAGGTGTATATTACCGTAAAATAAAACTGAATTATTTCCAAGAATAATACAAGATATATTTATTCCAATGGAAGTAATTTCGGTAGCTGTCAAAACGCTGTAATTTTCAAAGCTTTGTTTTCATCAACCAGATGTGCCTCCATTGCAACTGTCTACCCCTCACCACTCCCCTCTAGCGGTGAACTCAATTTTCGTTAAAAAAAATCATTTCAGTGAATATTTTTTTCCTTTTTTGCGAAAGACTTAATGTAATTTCCGAGATATAAAAACCGCCATATTTAAGCCAATATACATTCTTCTCAGCACACAATGCTGTGCTGTTTTTCACAAAGGGTAGTGTTTTGGCTTCGAAATAAAAAAACCGGCTGTGTTTTTCTGTAGACCGAAATAAAGCAGCGAATAAAGGGGACTTTTTTGACATTCATTTGCATCTCCAGGGCCCTAGCGTGCTTGTATCAATAACTCTCCCGCCCAATTATACCAAAGTTGGGGCCTTAACAAGATTGTATCAATAGCTCTCCAGCCCAAATACAGTGCTCTAGCGGGCGCGTATCAATTGCTATCCCGCCCAATTATAACCTACTCGGGGACCTAACGAGAGTCTAACAATAGCTCTCCCGTCCAATTATTGCCTACTCGGGGCCCTAACGAGAGTGTACCAATAGCTCTCCCCCCAATTATAACCTACTCGGGGCCCTAACGAGAGTCTACCAATAGCTCTCCCGTCCAATTATAGCCTACTCGAGGACCCAACGAGAGTGTACCAATAGCTCCCACGCTCAATTATAGCCTACTCGGGGCCCTAACGAGAGTGTACCAATAACTCTCCCCCCAATTATAATCTACTCGGGGCCCTAACGAGAGTGTACCAATAGCTCTCCGTCTAATTTTGGCCTACTCAGGGACCTAGCGAATGAGTATCAATAACTCTCCCGTCCAATTATAGCCTACTCGGGATCCTAATGAGAGTGTACCAATAGCTCTTCCGTCTAATTATGGCATACTCAGGACCCTAGCGAACGCGCAACAATAGCTCCCACGCCAAATTTTGGCCTACTCAGGGACCTAGCGAATGAGTATCAATAACTCTCCCGTCCAATTATAGCCTACTCGGGATCCTAATGAGAGTGTACCAATAGCTCTCCCGTCTAATTATGGCATACTCAGGACCCTAGCGAACGCGCAACAATAGCTCCCACGCCAAATTTTGGCCTACTCAGGGACCTAGCGAATGAGTAACAATAGCTCTCCCGCCTAATTATAGCCGACGCAGAGTCGGAGCTAGTGTGTGTCAATAGCTCTCTAGCCCAATTACTGATAAATAGCGCTCCTACCTAAGTACGCTTACTCGGGGAGGGCGCCCTAGCGAGCTTGTACTCTCTCCCAACTCGGGGACCGACTCGGAAATTGTTAAAAGAATATAAAGCCAATGTGATTGTTAACGTCTTTATTAAAAAAAAAGTACCAACTTTAATAACGTCTCTACGTTAAAATTAGTTTTTTTCAAATTTTGTCTTATTTTGTAGCCCAAAAGTTATGTTGACATGGGTCTATTAATATTTAATTTTCGTTCATTTTTTCCTGAAATCTCATTATTTTTTTTAGAACACTAAATTAAGAAAGATTGAATAAACATTTCTAAGATAAGGTTGAAATACTACAAAATAAACGTGAATACATTACTGTGAGATGCTGAAGTCCTGCATGCTCAATTCGTTAACAGCCTCTGGTTTCGATTTACTGCATGCCCATCGTCCATTGCCAGTTTTATGATATTTCTAATTATCTTATCTTTGCACCAGATATGCAAATGCTTTCATGATTGAACTTCAATCAATCGATTACGTTTAAACTACTGTAGACATTTATTAACATCGATAACGATGTAAAAACAGAATATGAAACTAATTTTTGAAAATTTTGTTGAGTTTTGAATACGTAACACTGATAAACGTATTTAATATGCCGTACATGGAATGAAATCATTAAATTTTAGTGAAAATATTTATCAAAGGCAAAGTGGTAAATGTAGAATGAAAGCTAAATTTATAAATATATGCTTACGAAGAATTAAGCGATAATAATTTAAATAGATGAATGAATGTTAGAGCAGCTCTGTGATGAATAAATTTTAGTTGAAAGGTTTAAAATGCCACTGCTTTTTGAATAAAGTTACTTACAAAAGCAGACCTAGATATAAGCCGTGACGACTAATGATTGAGAAGGCTTTGTTGTTAATTTCTCTCTGTACAGAGAAGATAGTTAAGACAACTTCATATTTCTCCACCTCTCATTAATTCTTGTATTTCTAAAATCACGTATTAAACATCATTACTTAGTAAACCGACAATTAACCTCAAAGGTTTGTTTAACTCTCCCTTAACTTTATTACGACCGAGTTTAAAAGCTTCTAGGCTACCAATACTATCAGCAATGTTTGCCAAAATGCCCTTCCAACACCTAAAAAATAAACTCATTTTTGTTATAAATAATAAATAAACAAAAAAGTGTTCTTAGCCTGTATAAACAAATATTAAAAATACCTTAGTAGTCTACTTAATATTAGAACATTAAAAAGGTGAATATTGTGTACTCACCCTGTAACCACCTAGGTGCTGGACCATGCACTTGAATGTGGCGTCCCTTCCCACAGGTACAGTCAGGTTTGTAAGTGGTTCCGAAAACTCAGGTTGAAAGGCCACACCTGGAAATACGTCAGTTGAATTACGTTAATGAAAACATTTTTGGAAACAACCATAATTTATAGTATAAATTGAAATACGAGTTAAAGTATAAGTTCACACACACACACACACACACACACACACACACACACACACACACACACACACACACACACACATGCACACACACACACACACACACACACACACACACACACACACACACACACACACACACACACACACACACACACACACACAACGTTAAATATTTAAACAACGTTATTAATTACCGTTATAACAGTTTTACAATTTTAATCAAAGTAATTAATTTTAAAATATTTTTTTAACAATAACACATAACCTAATCAATAACGGTTTTTCACAATAACGGAATCTAAACAAAGAAAACTCTATTGCTGTTTAACATACAACACTGAAACTCTAACAACAGGAACTATTTTTCGATAAATTAATCGCTATATTTGATGGCATTCAAGTACGTGGTGTGATGACATTATAATTTTCATTTATCACTAGTAAGCAGGACTGTTTAAAGAGGAACAATTTTATTTAATACTTGCGCGGGTCTATTTATTTATACCGGCAATAAACGCTGCACAGTGCAGCTGTAAAAGCTTTACCCTGTTCATTTCAAAGAGATAGGTCTTGCAGTAAATGCAATATCTCCGCACTCTAACTTTCATAAACTGAATTCAACACTTCCCTGCTTACGGTAATATTATTATATACTAAATAACAGACAAGAAAGTTTTGTTTGTTTGTTTGTTTGACTCTAATAACTTGCTATTAAAAACGCCGTAATTAACTTATTGCTTATTTGTTTTTTAAGTAACTACCTTATAAAATTTTTATGATGTGTTTTTATAAGATATTTTTGAGAACCAGTAAGTTAGCTTGGATAAGAATATCTTATATTTCGCTTGGTACAAAAAATGCATTGAAATCATGTTATAATAAGCAACCCATATACAAAACAAATATGGTCTACAATTGTATTATTTTTCCAGAAAAATTTCTGTAGGAATATAATCTAGTAGAAAATGCACCTTGTTCAGCATTGAAGTGGGCACTAATCGTGAGTTCTACATCACTTTTTGATATTTCATGATTAAATTCGAATTACGTATGGAAATCGAATTCAGTAAAAGTTTGTTACCCAGAAAAATACCGTTGAATTGATTTAATGTCGGCTTTTTGTCTTACTCGGTGATCAGAGTTCATTATCTTACTTCAAATGTAATTTGAAAAGTTGATTTATGCAGATTTTAACGCCGCGGATAAATTATATTTTCAAAAAAATTATAAATTTAAAAAAACCTGGCAGTCGGAAAGTGGCGAAGTGAAAATTGTCAAGTTTTTAAGCGAAGTGAAATTATTGTTTGTTGTTGGTTTTAAATTGATCTAATTTTGTTAGTGATCTTATAGATATTTATCTACATTAAGTACAATTGTAATGTAAAAGTCAAATATATATATATATATATATATATATATTTATATTTATATATATTAATGAACTTACTTATATACAATGTGCAAGATATATATAACTGTAAAATGACGCAGAAATATACTCAGCAGACGTTGAAGACAGGAACGCATACAGGAGAAAGATGCTCGGTTGGAAGGTCCCAGAGAATGAAATCCCAAAGAGAGCAGGGATAAAATGGACGGAGGAGTAGAAGAGGATCCATTGGGGCAGGATGAGGGAGGTGTGGAGGATTAGAAGGAGCAAGACATGAGTCGGAGTGCTTTGCGTGATCCAACAGGGTTTATACGCAGATAATAATAATATATATAACTGTAAACGCTCTAAACCATTTTGTACTATATTGGACGGGTATGTAATAAAATGTTTATTATAATATTAAGTATTTATTATTCAATTTATTTATTTACATAATTTCAAAAGAATTAAATATTAAATGAAAAAAAGAAAAGTCAGTAGTAGGTCATAGACACAGGCCTCTTCGTTTATTGCACTGAACTACGAATGCACTAGAAACGAAAAGTTCACTGGTAGATTTAGATTTTCACTTTACGAATACCAATTATGTATATAAAGCTAGTGTGAAGCTTTTTTATATGTTGTTAGTGCTATCGAAAAGTATATTTTCACTATCACAAAAGTTCCCGCTTAAAAAGTTTCCACTTTTTTTTGGAAATTCGATTTTTTTTTTGAAAATTACTTTTAAAGTCTTCACAAACGATTATAGGTAAGTTAACACTCTAAAAACTTCTTAATATTAGGCCTAGGGTAAATGGGAGTGATGATGCGTAGTTGCTGAACACCTAGTAACGTAACTTAAGAACTTAACAAGAAAGTTCTCCTAGCCTCTCTCACTCCAACTCCAGTACTTAACCTACAAGAGGTACCCCTGTTAAGCCGAGTAACCCAGTGGAAGGTTGGGTTTTAATCCCAGCGGGAAACTGGGTCAGTGAGCAGAATTGTACTGGGGGCTGAGTTTTCTCAGTTTTGCCTATATAGGCTATGGGAAGGTACCCTGATTTCAAACCAATTAATTATGATGTGTGATAAACGTACGGATATACCCCAAGAGGGCAAGCCTGTAGAGGTAAATCCCTCCGCTGGTTCCGATCGGGTGAAAGCCCCGGTGGCTGGCGCTAGTCGCAAGGATTTTGGGGCGACAAATCACACGAAAATATCAACAAAGAGATAGAAGAACTTGTAAATCCCTTTGGCAAGGGATCTCTGACAAAAAGATCTCCACCTGCTACAACTACAACTACTAAGCAGAACTTAGAAAAACAGCAAAATCCTAGTGAAAGTCAACTGATTACCTTAAAGAACGAAAATGAAATGCTTAGGATTGAATTGAGTGATATAAAGCATCTTTGTGAAGAGCTGAGGAAGGAAGTCGGAATGCTTAGAACAGACAATGAAGAGCTAAAGAAAGTATTGAACAGAGACAATGCTACTAATTGCCGAACAAGTCAGGATATGACTTGTAATACTGAATATTGTACAGACGAAGAAGAGTTGGTCCGAGAAACAGATTGGATTCTAAAAGAAATAAGAAAAATCCTACCAAGAAGCGGAAAGCTGAATCGTCGCCAGAAGTGGATCAACTTAAAATGAGTGCTACATGTTCTCAAACTCCTTCAGTTAAGTTCCGAGACAAAAACAACTGCTCCACCTGTTACTAACATTAGAAAAGAACCGATTCCACCGCCGATTATGGTTGATAATGTTGGAACATATGAGGATTTTTACAATTTATTACACCGTAATATTCCAGAAAATTTATTTAAAATTAAAATCATTAGTAATACGATAGCAAAATTAACTGTGCTGACTCCGAAAATTACAAAAAATAATTAAAGCGCTGCAAGAAGCAAAGTTTACTTTTCACACATATGAAAATAAACAATCCAGACCCATTAGAGTTATGGCAAAGAATCTGCATCATACATGCACGCCTGACAGCATCAGAGATTTCTTATTACAACATGATTATAAGATTATTACGGCAGTCAATAAACTGTCGTGGCAAAATAAAACACCATTGAACATGTTTATGTTAACCTTCGAAAACGGTGAAAATATTGATAAAATTTACAAAATAGATAACATCCTTGGATGTAAAGTGGAGATACAACCAATTAAAGGATCAAATCTTATACCACAGTGTAAAAGATGTCAAATGTTTGGACATACTCAAAGGTTCTGCTCAAAAGAACCTAGATGCGTAAAATGTGCTGGTAAACATATAACCAGAGAATGCCTAAAGGTCGACAAACAAAATCCAAAATGTGTAAACTGCGGTGAAGGACACCCAGCTAATTATAGAGGATGTGTTATAGCTAAAGAACTACAAAAATCAAGAATATAAATGTAGGTAAAAATAAGCCAACTAGAAATATATTTATGAAAGATACACCAGTTCAACATAGGAAAGAAACCAACAGTAGTAATAATAATAAAACAACATATGCCTCGGTTGTTGCTTTGGATCGGAATCATCAGAAATCACAGAATAGTGAGAATAATGATTGTATACAGTCTTTACAACTCATTCTTGCTAAAATATCAAACCTTGAAGATGCATTTATAGAGATGAAGGAACGTATACAGAAAATAGAGAGTGGAATTAAGAAACCACCTTCAAAATATAAAATTTAATAACAATGGTAAATGTTTTAAAAATCATGGTTTGGAATGCAAATGGATTGCTTAATCACCAACAAGAGCTTCAGGTAATCCTAGATATAAATAAAATTGATCTGTGTCTGATTTCAGAAACACATTTCACAAGGCAATCCTTCATCAAATTTAAAGGCTATAAAGTTTATCATACAATTCATCCTGATAATACAGCGAGGGGTGGAAGCGCGGTAATAGTTAAAGATAATATCGAGCATAATGAGGAATCTAAAATTGAAGCGCAAGATATTCAAGCAACATTAGTGAGTGTCAGGACTAATAACTATAACATTACTGTGGTTGGACTGTATAGCCCACCAAAGCACAATATAAAAGCCGAAAGGTATCTTGAACTGTTCAGAACATCAGGAAATCGATTTATTATTGGAGGAGATTTCAATGCCAAGCATACGTTTTGGGGATCTAGAATTATAACAACCAAAGGTAAAGAATTATTGAAAGCAATAAAAGAATATAAATGTGATCCTATATCAACAGGTAAACCTACCTATTGGCCCACAGATCTTTCAAAAATACCTGATTTAATAGACTTCTTCATTACAAAAAACATTTCCAGCAAGTATATGCACATAGAAGACAATGTGGAGCTCAATTCGGATCATACACCAATTGTTTTAACTCTAAGTGAGTGTGTTATCTGGAAGCCATGCAAACCTGTGCTGGTGAATAAGTTTACGGATTGGGAGAGCTTCAGGATTTCACTTGAAGAAAGGATCCAACTGATGGTGCCATTGCAGACAGAGGAACAACTTAATTTTGAAGTTGAAAAATTCATCAATGATATACAGAATGCAGCATGGGAAAACACCCTGAAATCAAAAGGAGATTAAAAGGTAACAGTTATCCTGGATATATTATGGAGCTAATTAAAGAAAAAGAAGAGCAAGAAGAAAAAATGCATCAATCTAGAGCCCCACAGGACAAAACTAGGCTGAACAATCTTACGTCACAATTAAAGGAAAAAATTAGGCAGCTGAAGAATGACACCATAAGTGAATCCTTGAGAGAACTGACTAATGATATCAGTACTGAATATTCTCTTTGGAAAATCACTAGAAAACTTAAGAGGCCAACTATGCAAATACCACCTATTAAAAACATGGATGGAAGTTGGGCTAGAAATAACCAACAAAAGGCGAACCTCTTTGCTGAATACCTGGGAAATATTTTTCAACCGAATGCAGCCGATAATAGTGAGGAACTGCTGGATGTCATAAGACAAGATAGTGTAGATATTCCATCAACCACACCAATCGAAATTAAAAAGGAAATCAGAAGGTGCTTTAGGCTCAACAAAGCTCCTGGTTTTGATCTTATTACTGGGCAAATTCTGAGAGAAATCCCTAGAAGAGCGCTGGTAAAGCTAGCCAATCTGATCAATACATCATTTCGTTTGAAATATGTACCTCAAATGTGGAAGGTGGCTGAAGTTGTGATGATCCCCAAGCCTGGAAAACCACCTAACGAAACAACATCTTATCGACCAATATCACTTTTGCCAAGTATGTCAAAATTGTTCGAGAAACTTTTGTTAAAAAGACTAAAACCCATTATCGAAGATTCTAAACTCATCCCAGATCATCAATTTGGGTTTCGAAATAAACACTCTACAATTGATCAGGTCCATAGAATTACTAATGTAATTGAACAATCGTTAGAAGAAAAGAAGGTCTGCTCAGCAATACTCTTAGACGTTTCACAGGCATTTGACAATGTTTGGCATGAAGGTCTGAATTACAAACTTAAATTATTCCTTCCTGTTCAATATTCAATGATACTGGAATCTTATATTACAGAAAGATATTTCAGGGTTAAGCAAGAAGACGCCTATTCTAACTTGAAGGAAATTAAAGCAGGAGTGCCTCAAGGCAGTGTTTTGGGGCCAACCCTTTATCTTTTGTACACCCGTGATTTACCAACTTTTGAACAAAGTATAGTTGCTATCTTTGCTGATGACACAGCAATTTTATCTGTTGGTGACAATAACATTGAATCGATCAGACAACTTCAAACAGCTATAAACCAAATACAAACCTGGACTAAAACGTGGCGAATCAAGCTTAATGAAAGCAAATCTGTGCATATCGATTTCACTAATAAGCATATCGAGCACAAACCCGTTTATATTAATCACCAAGTGGTTCCATATGCGAACACAGCTAAATACCTTGGCATGACGTTGGACGCTAAACTCAGGTGGAAACCCCATGTTAAGAAAAAGCAAGAGGAGTTAAAATTAAAATACGGAAAGTTGCATTGGTTGTTGGGTCGTTGTTCCTCCTTATCAGTGTATAACAAAGTATTGATATATAAGCAAGTCCTTAAGCCCTTGTGGTCCTATGGTATCCAACTGTGGGGTTGTACTGCCCAGAGTAATAGAGATATCATTCAGCGATTTCAAAATAAGGTACTTCGGGGTATAGTTAATGCCCCTTGGTACATCAGGAATGAGAACATACATAAAGATCTTGAGGTTCCAACTATTGATAGTGAAGTCAGTAAATTTGCACGAGGTCATAGACGAAGATTGCAACAGCACATCAATGTCGAAGCACTCCAACTACTTAACAGCGATGTCTCAATGAGAAGATTGAAAAGAGTTAAACCATTTGAACTGTGTAGCTCTTAGGTCACATTAGTTAAGTGACTATTAATTATATACTAAGGGATTGTCAGTGGATTGACCTTAGTGGAATGTTGTATCGTAGTAGTTTAGGTTAAGGACAAATAGCTTATTAGTGTATTACTAGATTGCTATAATAAGAGAAAAAAAAAGAAAAAAAAAGAAAAAAGTCACCGATTATAAATGAGCTAGTTACCCTCCTTGAAACCTCTCCAAATTCTAGACTTTATGAAGAGACCTAGGGCTGTAGAAAATCTACAAGGATCGCAATGCATTGTGATGCTATAAATCCATTCATTCATTCATTAAAGATGGCCGTCTAGACCTACACTATAAAATTTGTTTTACGCAGGTAAAATTATTAAAAGAAAACAAGTTAATAGTATGGCCGAGCGAAGCGAAGTCTCTTTCAACTCGACCGTTTGGCGTTTGGTTTGTGTATTTATTTGTTACGCAGTTTTGGTTAAACGCATTGACCGATTGTTTTAAAATTGGTACAGAGGTACCTTGTATTAAGCCCGAACGATGTATGTTCACATTCACTTCCGTTTAAAGATGGCGGCCACAGATTTACAATAACGAGTGTACGCAGTTTTAGCCAAAAGCATAAAGAGATTTTTTTGAAATTTGGTACATATAAAGCCCAAATGACGTATGTGTAACATTTTTTCCTATTTCCTCTGATTTAACGATAAGAAGTGTACGCAATTTTAATCACACGCATTAACAGATTGTTCTGAAGTTTGGTAAGAAGGTACCTTGTACAAAGCTCGAAAGATGAATGTGTAAGATGTTTTCCCATTTATGAGTTCTGATTCAAAGTTGAGTGTGCAGTTGCTGGTTATTTACTGTAAAACTTACAATAACCTGTGAAAGTTTTGACCGTTTCATGGAAAAATAGCATACAATTTTCAATATAGTCAGTCCAGTAACATTTTTTGTAAATATCACAGTTACGAATTAAATTGACGGGAAGAGTTACGGTTGCCTTATATTAATTAAGAATATACTGTGACATTACTGTATTTTGAGCTACTTTTATATAAATTAACATATCATATATAACTTAAATTATGCATTACTTGTTATACTCGTAAAATCAGAGCTGAATACTGAAATAGGAAAGGCAGTTAGTAAGATGTTAGTGAGTTATTTTTTGGAACGCCTAAGGGCACTTAAACAAATAAGACTACTGTGCTTTTAGTTCTCCTGGAACTTGAAAGAAATTGGAGAGTGAAATAATATCCCCAAGTGGTTTAACTTTGGAATATTTTTCCCTAAAATTAGTTTTATTTAAAGTATTGATTTAGCCGCAGGGAAATAAATTTAAATCAAACTTATTTTACAAGAAAACGTTATGCACAACTATAATAAATACATTCCCATTAATGATCAACAGCAAAGCAAAACCAAAATAATAATACCTCTGGTATAGAGTACACAGATGAAACTATCGATTTCGAGTTTGAAACTACCCAAATTTGTTTGCGATTTGAGTTGCAACTACCCAAAGTAAACGATTTGAGATGAAACTACCCAAATATGAGCTTGCTTTTTCGAGTTTGACAGAATATTACGCTTGCAGTAAAATAAAATCAGAGAATTAAGTTTCTTTTATATTTCAAAGCTTAAACGTTTTTAGAATGTAAAACGTTGTTACACTCTCACGAGGGGTTGTGCTACTTTTTTAATTATAATTCTACTAGAAGTTTTACACAGGTGCGCTCCACAAATGCTCTTGATTTTTTTTTCACAAAGACGAATTTGTTAGGCTATGGATTTCCGACGTTACAGTGTTGTAAAAATTATAAACAAAACAACCTTTTAAAGAAAAGGCATAAGAAACTATTTTTCAAAAGCTTACAAATAAAATCCTCCAGAAACATTAACAAATATCACTATGTTCAGTATAATGATCTGCCTTCCCTAGCTTCGTCAATTCTACTTTCGTTGACGCGTTTCGGAAAACCTCTGTCTTCAAAAACTATATCTATACTCTATATATCTATACTTTATAGATATCTATAGATACTATAGATATACTACTATATCTATACTTTATACTATATATAAAATACTTAATAACATATTTTATAAGATATTATTAAAGTTTTATGATAAATTAAAAACTTTGGTTCAGATAATTTAAAAGTTTGCTTACTTCAAACACTACATATAAAATATTTCAAAAATCAATTCTCTATTTTTAGATATAACAGAATCTACTTTTTAGAAAAAAATGTACTTTCCCAATAGCTTATTTAAAATTAAACATTTTTATATTGCATTATTAATTGTAACGACATTTGTTAAACATATTACAATAATATTTAATAATTACAAAAGGGAAACCTATTATATACAATTATTGTTTATGCATGATAGATATACACTTTAGGTAAATGAATAGAACAATGTATAATAAAGTGTTATTTTGAACTATTTTGTGTTTTATGACGTAGTTGATAAGTTGCCACAATCAAAATCCAAATAAATAAAAATGTTAAATAGCAAAAATTCCATTTTTTTAAATTTTGACAATTTACGAATACTGATATTAGGGTTTTATTACATATTGTACAAGAATGAAGAAAAAGCATCTAAATTGCATACCTTGCCCCTTCCTGCTAAAACGATATTATTATATCCGATACAGTATAATAAACTCTGTGAAGAGGTTATAAAAGTTGATTTTCATTGTTGACGATCAATAAATGAATTTAATTTGTTTTAGTAAACGTTATTGATGACAGAAATCCACATTTGTGCTGCACAGTACCAGCATTGTTAAGGCAACAAGTGTACACGGCATTAAGGCGTATAAAAGGCATTGCTTGGGTTTGTTATCTTCTTCAAAGGCAGCTGGACAGAGAGCGTCCATGCAGAAACTCCTTTATCCTGGCTTCCTCCAGCGACGTAATCAGCTTAAATTGTGGCTGTCGTAGCACGTGAAATATTTTATTCATGACGTGTTGAAGAGAATGATTTATATTTACGTCTTTCTTTCTATTCAAAGCTAGACAGGAAACATTTTGTAATGCTCGTTAGCAAACATCGATTAGTCTGACATAATCGCTAATCGTTATTCGTGAAATTCACAATAGTGTAAATTTCTTCTTCTTTTTCCTTTTTACTTTAACAATCTTTATACGTAGAAATATTTGTAGAATATATTTGCTTTGTATTATTTTTATATTGCATTTTTTGTTTTAAATCAAAATAAGTTTACCATTGCATTTCTCTTGTGCGGGTATCTACCTACGATTTAATAGTATTTTATTATCCCTACAAATTCAGAACACCATATGCATTTACTGCGTCACTAACCCTTTTTTAACTAACAACGCCGGATATACGGCGTCATTGACTGTTTCTTAATTAGCAACGTCGGATACATGGCGTCACTGACCGCTCCTTAAGTGGTAGCGCTGGATATAAAGCGTCACTAACCCTTTCTAACTAGCAAAGACGGATATACGGCGTCATTGACTCTTTCTTAATTAGCAACGTCGGATGCATGGCGTCACTGACCGCTCCTTAAGTGGTAGCGCTGGATATAAAGCGTCACTAACCCTTTCTAACTAGCAAAGCCGGATATACGGCGTCATTGACTCTTTCTTAATTAGCAACGTCGGATGCACATGGCGTCACTGACCGCTCCGGTGGTCCGCGTGGTAGCGCTGGATATAAAGCGTCACTAACACTTTCTAACTAGCAAAGCCGGATATACGGCGTCATTGACTCTTTCTTAATTAGCAACGTCGGATACATGGCGTCACTGACCGCTCCTTAAGTGGTAGCGCTGGATATAAAGCGTCACTAACCCTTTCTAACTAGCAAAGCCGGATATACGGCGTCATTGACTGTTTCTTAATTAGCAACGTCGGATGCATGGCGTCACTGACCGCTCCGTAAGTGGTAGCGCTGGATATGAAGCGTCACTAACCCTTTTAAACTAGCAAAGCCGGATATACGGCGTCATTGACTCTTTCTTAATTAGCAACGTCGGATGCATGGCGTCATTGACCGCTCCTTAAGTGGTAGCGTTGGATATAAAGCGTCACTAACCCTTTCTAACTAGCAAAGCCGGATATACGGCGTCATTGAATCTTTCTTAATTAGCAACGTCGGATACATGGCGTCACTGACCGCTCCTTAAGTGGTAGCGCTGGATATAAAGTGTCACTAACCCTTTCTAACTAGCAAAGCCGGATATACGGCGTCATTGACTCTTTCTTAATTAGCAACGTCGGATGCATGGCGTCACTGACCGCTTCTTAAGTGGTAGCGCTGGATATAAAGCGTCACTAACCCTTTCTAACTAGCAAAGACGGATATACAGCGTCATTGACTCTTTCTTAATTAGCAACGTCGGATGCATGGCGTCACTGACCGCTCCTTAAGTGGTAGCGCTGGATATAAAGCGTCACTAACCCTTTCTAACTAGCAAAGCCGGATATACGGCGTCATTGACTCTTTCTTAATTAGCAACGTCGGATGCATGGCGTCACTGACCGCTCCGTAAGTGGTAGCGCTGGATATAAAGCGTCACTAACACTTTCTAACTAGCAAAGCCGGATATACGGCGTCATTGACCTTTCTTAATTAGCAACGTCGGATGCATGGCGTCACTGACCGCTCCGTAAGTGGTAGCGCTGGATATAAAGCGTCACTAACCCTTTCTAACTAGCAAAGCCGGATATACGGCGTCATTGACTGTTTCTTAATTAGCAACGTCGGATGCATGGCGTCACTGACCGCTCCGTAAGTGGTAGCGCTGGATATGAAGCGTCACTAACCCTTTTAAACTAGCAAAGCCGGATATACGGCGTCATTGACTCTTTCTTAATTAGCAACGTCGGATGCATGGCGTCACTGACCGCTCCTTAAGTGGTAGCGTTGGATATAAAGCGTCACTAACCCTTTCTAACTAGCAAAGCCGGATATACGGCGTCATTGAATCTTTCTTAATTAGCAACGTCGGATACATGGCGTCACTGACCGCTCCTTAAGTGGTAGCGCTGGATATAAAGTGTCACTAACCCTTTCTAACTAGCAAAGCCGGATATACGGCGTCATTGACTCTTTCCTTATTAGCAACGTCGGATGCATGGCGTCACTGACCGCTTCTTAAGTGGTAGCGCTGGATATAAAGCGTCACTAACCCTTTCTAACTAGCAAAGCCGGATATACGGCGTCATTGACTCTTTCTTAATTAGCAACGTCGGATGCATGGCGTCACTGACCGCTCCTTAAGTGGTAGCGCTGGATATAAAGCGTCACTAACCCTTTCTAACTAGCAAAGCCGGATATATGGCGTCATTGACTCTTTCTTAATTAGCAACGTCGGATGCATGGCGTCACTGACCGCTCCTTAAGTGGTAGCGCTGGATATAAAGCGTCACTAACCCTTTCTAACTAGCAAAGCCGGATATACGGCGTCATTGACTCTTTCTTAATTAGCAACGTCGGATGCATGGCGTCACTGACCGCTCCGTAAGTGGTAGCGCTGGATATAAAGCGTCACTAACCCTTTCTAACTAGCAAAGCCGGATATACGGCGTTACTGACACTTTCTTAATTAGCAACGTCGGATGCATGGCGTCACTGACCGCTCCTTAAGTGGTAGCGCTGGATATAAAGTGTCACTAACCCTTTCTAACTAGCAAAGCCGGATATACGGCGTCATTGACTCTTTCTTAATTAGCAACGTCGGATGCATGGCGTCACTGACCGCTTCTTAAGTGGTAGCGCTGGATATAAAGCGTCACTAACCCTTTCTAACTAGCAAAGCCGGATATACGGCGTCATTGACCCTTTCTTAATTAGCAACGTCGGATGCATGGCGTCACTGGCCGCTCCTTAAGTGGTAGCGCTGGATATAAAGCGTCACTAACCCTTTTTTAACTAACAACGCCGGATATACGGCGTCATTGACTCTTTCTTAATTAGCAACGTCGGATGCATGGCGTCACTGACCGCTCCTTAAGTGGTAGCGCTGGATATAAAGCGTCACTAACCCTTTCTAACTAGCAAAGCCGGATATACGGCGTTACTGACCCTTTTTAACTGGGAACGCCGGATAAACTTCTTCACTGACCCTTTTTCAACTAAAAGCGCCGGATTTACGGCGTTATTGACTCCTTTTTAATCAGCAACGCCGGACATAAGGCGTCATTGCTCTTCTTAATTAGCAACGCGGTATAACTGGACTGGATAAACGTCACTGTAACTGGAAGCGCCGGATATGACGTCACTGACCCTTTCTTAACTAACAACGTCGTTACGTAAGCGATCGGAATTTTCAACATTTGAGCCAGAACACGCAATTTCATCAACTTAACAGTCACATAACATGAGTGAGGATTGTTTGTAGTATCTATGAGTTGTGTTGTGTCAACTCATGTGTAAATCTGTCCAACTATTTATTTTTTCCTGCAAACAATCGCATAATTTAGGCATTGATATGAAAGCTGAGGTTTTCTTATTATTATGTGCTATCTGGAATATATTTTTGTTATATTAGTAATGTGTTTGGTGGTTTTTGTACTTTTTATTACAATTTTTGTTTTCATTTTAACAATAAAGAATAATAACCTTAAAGGTCACTACAATTATTTCAGAGAAATTGCGCGGCAAATAAATAAATCGATCTGTTGCAGTAACCAAGTTTATAAATATTAATTTTAATAATTTTGTTTCAAGAAAAACGAATTAATTATATTTTTTTAGAATCAAAATAAATTCTCGTTATTCTATAGACAATTTATATTTTGTGTATAGAACACATCTTAGTAAAAAGGTTCAGCACGGAAAATTTTGAAAATATTAATTTTTGCAATCAAATTAAGTACTTTAGGAAACAAACTAAATTATTTTCAAAAATAGGTTCATACTTAACAGTTTTATGAGATTTTCAATATAGTTCTGTATCACTGCCAGTTCTAGTATTAAATTACATAAAATTAATTATTCTGTCATAATCTGATATTTGTATTCCCTATCTTTACAAAATAACTTTTTCATTAATAAGACTTGTGTCTTATATATATAAAAATATAAGACGATTATATTTTTAATAAGTATCGTATACTTTATTTTTAATAATATTTAATTAATATAACAAGGAAATAGCTTTTGTCTAAACTGTGGCCATAAAATAATATAGCATTCACCTTTCAATGTTTTAAAAATCATTTATATTGAGACTGTAATGTCTTATTTATAGGCTAGATGAATCGATTATACAACGTTTTGGTCGTTCTATGGTTAATTTTTAAATAATGTCTTGATACCGTTTTTGCGAACAGCGTAAATGTTAAAGAGAAAAATTCAATTGTAGTTTTAGAGTTTATTGTTTATTTTCTTGCAGTATGATTATTTCCTCTCGGTATGCTAAATCTTAACTAACTCCTAATATTTTATATGACTAAACAGAAGGCCTAATTCACTCTACATTAAGTTCAGTAAAATTGTATATACGGTTGCATAAAATAATACCCCTTAAAGTAGAAAACAGACGAGTGCGATGTTCAGTCAACCGAGTTATTTATTGGAAAGCTCGGAGGCAGAAAATAAATAAGTGCATAATGCTTTTAGTTCATCCGGGAACTTTGAAGAGTGGAATGTCCGTAGGGACCAAACTTAGGGGGGGAGTTATTCAGGTAGACTGAAATGCCTTCTTTAAAATTTAGTTTTATTTTAAACAAGTATCAATTTCACCCGAGAGAATTAATTTGAACTTTGCAGTGGAATATAATTTGTAAAAAGTTTATATTGAAAAACTGAACCTAAGCAAATCACCGCAACTGTATTCTGTGAAAAAATGGAAAGGAAAACATTAATAATAATTAGGTCTATCAGTAAGTGAAAAATTACTGCATTAAAGATTATTTAAAATGCATGGATAACTACTCGAAGTAAAGTTTAAATGTTTGTTTCGTTATAGTGAAAATAATATTTTGAAATAATAAAAATGTCACTTTCAGGAAGGGTGTCGTATAAAACGTTAAATTTTCAAATGTTAAGCGACACCTTATTGAAAATTTGTTTATTAATAAAAAATAACAAAAAACACAGAATCATTTAATGAATTAAACTGATGTTAATTGTTTCATATATTTTGTTTATTTAGATAAAAATAAACTCAAAATCTGAGGTATTTTATTTATTGACTAGTTAAAGCTGTGTTATAAGTAATTAAAAGCACTTTCAATAATTGCTTTTAAAAGTGTTAGTCTCATTGCCAAAATATTTGAACATTAAAAGATGTAGTAATAAAAAAATAATTTGAATACAAGCAAATGTGTAACTTTTAAAGTATTTGTATGAGGCTTTCTTATAAAAATAAATTATATTTATGCAACTTTCTATTTCCAAAAAAATTTTCATTATAGTGTCACTTAAAACGGACTGAAAATTTGTTTTGAAAAGTATTCAAACCTTTTCTTGAAGATGTACTCCAAAACGTTTATTTCGTTCAGTTTAATTTTAAATAACGCAAACCGCTTCAGCCCTTTTCATTTTGGACCGCCACCATTTTTGCTAATTATTAAATCAGGTGATTCAGCTTTTTGATTGTTTCAATTCACTTTTTCTGTGTTAATAACAGTACAGATTCTTTAAAGGGATTAATATAAATAAAAATTTCTAAAAAGACCCTATGAATTAAATATTTCACGACGGGCAACTGCAATTTAAGCTGATTACGCAGGTGAAGAAGGCCAGGATCCAGGATAAAGGAGTTTCTGCATGGACGCTCCCTCTGTCCAGCTGCCTTTGAAGAAGGCTGTTCCGGGTATACTTCTCTTAATGCCGGGAACGAAATGATAAATTCGTTGTTTGAAATTTTATTTTCCTTTTATTTTAGTATATTATGTGTTGGCCTGAAAGAAAACTCAGTAGTCATAAAAATACAACTGAAAAAGGAAAATTATAGGAAGTCTTAGATAAGCGATAAAAAAGATATAAATAAAACAAAATTTTTGGAATTTATAACAAGAAGAATTTTAGACTGTGGAGTTACAGAAATTTTGTATTTTCACAGGCTTAATACGACAACAGTAAACCAAGATAGTTTTTGCTACGTAACTTTGGTAAAAGTAACAATAAATAGTTCTCTCGGAGATTAAACGCGATTTCAAGCCCTGAGTTTTGATTTAAAAAGACGCAAATTATAAAGAATTTTTAAGATATTTATATGTTCATATGTAAAGAGGACAAATTAATTATAAACCTCCCAACAAGCAACATTATTGTAATATCCTCTTACTACACCAGTCATACGGGGTAAAATTTTAGTAATTTTGTTTTTAATTAGTAATAAAAATCACACCAAATATACGAATTATAGCTATCTCTCTTAAACTTGTAACCCGAAGTTTCAAATAAAAACAATTCTCCAAAATACCGATTCGTTTGTTCTATTCAATTCTTATCCTTGAACAAACCGAAATCTACATTGCAAACAGCTGATACAGTAGCCTATAAATGTTAAAATTTACCTTGATAAAATATTTCGTCAACAAACTACTATTTAAAAAAAATTGAACATATGTGAAGCGTATTCTAAGCCTAAATACTGCAGTCACTAAAAGATCTTTAACCTTGCAGTTTTATCAAAATCACTGTGGAAAGATGTTGAAATTGTTGTAAGCACTCTTTTATTTAAATTTTCTGCACACAAAGCTTAAGTTTTGGTCCTTTGAAGACGTAGGGCGGCTATTCATTGTGATTTAGAAAATGTAAACTTTGCTTCTGCAGTCATACTGACGAAGCAGTGATTCTGCGCAATGCCAAAATATACCAATTTTTTATTTAGGCTTATTCTATTCAAACTGAGAGTTGTAAATCAGTTTTATATAACACATTTAATTATTTCGTAATATAAAAATCGTTTCTTTAAAATGAAATAAACGTTTATAAATGAGTATTAAAGTTTGTTACAACATAACTTGTTCAAACATTCTTGTAAGAATGTTATTACTTATAAAATGTACAGTATAGGTCCGAAATGTACATTATTTGTACAAAATATACAATATTTGTGCAAAACATAAATGTATTTGCATCTAATCCTGCCTGGTGACTCTCAGCTTAAGTTTAGACCAGGGGTCTCCAAACTACGGCCCGAGGGCCACATCCGGCCCGCGGACAGATTTTGTCCGGCCCGCGGAGAGCTAGCATACTTGAAAACTCCTTTTAGAGAACATATTTTTTATAGCAAATTAAATTTAGTTTACTGAAGTATTCTAATTTTATGTTGAATAATTATTTATATGACATCTACATTGATATGGTCATGGGCTAACTACTCATAACATTGTTGTAGGCTTATTGTTATTGTTTTTGTGATAAGTTGGATAAAGAAACACAGAATTGTAATGAGTAAAGACATGTATAATATGCAGAAAATTTAACTTCAGTATATAATAACTAACAAATTATTGAAATGAATCCAACTAACAGTTTATACATTTTAAATAAAAACATAACTTATAACAAGCATAATGACATATGAAATACTAATGAGATTTATGTAATTGAGATTTTCCACTGACAATAGTTTGTAGTTGTGGACTAATTTTACTTGTACCAATTATTAAAAGAGATTTAAGATGCTCATCAGTTAATTTAGATCTGTAAACATTTTTGTGTACTTCATTTTGGAGAAGGTCTTCTCACACAAATAAGTAGTACCAAAAACAGAAAACAGCCCACGAGCAAATTTATGCAAATTATCAAATTGTGTCAGTGGAAGACTCTTATAGAATTCCAACAAAGATGAGTTTTGATATTTGTTCTTAATTATATCACTGCACTGTAGATCAATCATTTCCATTTGAAGTTCCGGGGCTAGGGTTTCAATGTCAGTATCAAAAGTATTCTGAAAAATCTTAATTTGATTCGCAATGGCATCAAAGTCCGAGAAACGAGTATCAAAATTTATTTTCAAAGCACTCAAAGTTTCGATTGCAAAATCGATAGGAAACTCAGTCTCAGTGGTGTGGCTGAATATTTCACATGTTTTAAAATGTGAAAAACATTTAATTCGTAGTTGTGATTAAAAAAGTATCAATTTCTTCCGGAATGATTTGATATTAGTGTATAAATCAGGAAGATGCTGGTTTTCTCCTTGCAATCTCAAATTCAGTTCGTTAGCGATAGAAGGTACTACCTATTTCCGCTTGTGTTCACCAGATGTCGTGTCACGTTACTCCTCATGGCTCGTACTCTACGACTAATCTAGAAATTACAGATAATGACAGGAAAATTAATAATATGCAGTGTTGCCGTTTTGCGGACTTTAGTCCGATTTGCAGCCTTTTTTAAACGTTGCGTACTTTTTCGGACTTTTTTTTCAGTGGACTATTTCACTTTTTACCACCGGCAACAATGATAATATGGTTTTGGCCCTCGGAACTTACTGGAGTAATCAGTATGGCCCTAAGGCTGGAAAGTTTGGAGACCCTTGGTCTAGATGTTCATGGTTTCATCAGCCGCCTCGGTGGCCTAATGGATAGCGTACTAGGCTTTCACCCCGAGTACCCGGGTTCAATTTCCGGCGAGGGCTAGGCATTTTCATACGCTATAAAATCACCCCACCGTCTGCATTAGCTCAAGTGTGCACAATAGTCGGACGTTAAACACCAAAAAAAAAAAAAAAAAATGATTTCATCATACGCTCGGTTGAAAACTGTTGTGCAACTCAAGTTGACATGGACGCACTCTAAAACGTAGATTCTGCTTTGAACAATGGTTCTAGAAAAAGTAAGATTGCGCAGTGAAGAGGGAGCGACTTGTATGCTTTGGCCGAAAGCCCAGGTTTATCGTTCTAAATTAAAAATGAACGTTACATGCCTACGTTTATCCTGCCACAGTAAAAAAAAGTGGACAAAATCTGCAGACATTCTTTTTTTTTAAGTTGCCATTTAGTTCTGAGAGTCTGTAAATTATTTTGTTAAATTTGAGGTTAGTTTTATCATGAGGTTAGTTTAACTTTGAGGTTAGTTTTATTGTGAGGTTAGTTTAACTTTGAGTTTAGTTTTATTTTGAGGTTAGTTTAACTTTGAGGTTAGTTTTATTTTATGAGCGCGTAAATTTAGTTCACCGTAAAGTGTGCAAGTGTGGCATATTATTTCAAACAACGGAACATTTTTTTGTATGTATTCAGTCAATTTAAATTGACCACATTGCTTCCGATTGATCTCAGCAACACAAACACCCACGGCTTGCAACATCCATACGGAGATTCATAAAATTAAAAGATCACTTTAGTATTTCCCGTAGCAAGGTTTACTTTCAAATTGGCATCTCGTCTTTTCATTAAAACTTTATCAATATCAGTGCCCGCACTATTATCTTACAGTTTAAACTTTACGTTAGCAAATCCGGTTTTATTAAAAGTCCAGTATGAAAATGTTTGTCAATTTATTGAATGGAGGATTGTACTGTACAGTGGGTAAACAATTGAGCAAATAAAATAACAGGTTTTTTCAAGGATAACCAAAACAAATACTGTAACTATATGTCATTTATATAATTACTCATGATTTTAAGTACAAAACGTTGTAGCCTACAACAAATCAGAACTTATGAATTCAGCCAATCCTCTTTAAGCTTCCAAAAATATGAAACACAAGAATACTTTTCCTTTTGGTGCAATAATGACACAAACAATAAAACACGTAATGACGTAATGACGGAAATGATGCAATGCTACAAAGACGTAAAATTGTTCCGGGGTCATATTTGAATTTGATTACAAAGAAAATAGGAGGAAAATTTAAGTTTTAGTAGTTATAAAGCTTACCTACAAATTATTGCCAGTTTTATGTTTAAATTACGTTCTCAGATAAATTTTTATTGCTAACTAAAAAATTTTATTTTTCGAAATGTATACAGTAAGTACTTAAAATGGTTGCCATTGTCTTAACAATAAATTAGTAAATGAAATTGAAGGACAATAACAGTATAATGGTGGCAGATTGTTTGAAAATATGCAACTTGTTGACTTGTTTTCCTTGTTTCTTTTGAAAAAGAAATCCTTTAATGGAACGATCCAGTGAATGCGCCTACAAACTTCAGATATAATTTTCAGGGCAAACAATTTTAAATTACATGTGTTCATTATTATTTAAACTTCTGACGATTTAATTTTTATTTTTTACGAAAGTTACAGTTAACTTTCATGTTAACCTAAAATGTAATAACGAGATGTAGGTATGACTGGATAAGCGACCGCTTGATGTTGAAGCATTCTGAAGAGGTTCATTGTTGTTACAAACCTACAACTGTAAAAACTAGTTTCATTACGTTAAAATATTGCTGAGAAATTGTATTTTATTTTCTTAATTTCTCACATTTATCAATATTAAATATATAATTTTTACTAAATATTGTTTGTTGAATCAATAGAGTTGAGGTTTGTGTTTATCAAAAATGTTTGTGTATAAAATTGGAAAGTATTTCTGTTTATTCCAAAAGAAAATAAACACACCAATAAATAATATGTTTAATAAGGAATGTTCATTTCATGTATGAAAACGTAATAAATGTGCACACGACCACGTTAGTAAAAAAATAAATCCAATTGAAACGGATTTCAAAATTACTTTCTGTTAGTCCATTGCAACTTTTCAGTTGCTAGACAAAAGTGATTCTTGTTTATGTAATTAGTTTCTTCTTAAAGATTTGCAGATGAATAAAATCACGTTAAAGTTTCCGAGAGCTTAAGAACATCTCGCGAGTTGATCTTCGACTTTTGCTTGTGAAGTTTATATGCGGGCCTCACTCTGCGGGCTGTAGTGCCCGCCTCAAAGCTGCATAGTGTCCTATTAGTCTTCAAAGGACAAGGATTTTATACGATACGTTGAACACTAACTTCAACATAAATAATCCAGTAAAATACTACCTATAGAAAGTTTTAAGATTTGAGCCTTTAAATTCAACCTTTAACTCGATGACATGTAAAAATTAAAGGCATAACATAAACTAACATTTTAAATGCGATCAGTCTTGTGTTAACAGTAAAAATAAATAAATCAGCTGTGGATACATTAATTATTTTATTTTTCACGTTTTTGAAAATGATTTCCTTAAATTAAATATCGTTCAAAACTAAAGAAATTAGTATTTAAAGTATTTAGATTATATATTTATTTTAAAAAATCAAAACGTGGACGACTGGCTGATTTTTGTATTTTTAAAGAAATTTTAAATTAAACGTTGCCGCAACATGCAGATTTTAATTGCAATTATATGGGTGAAGTGCAAGAAAAACTAATGATTTTGAACAGGTCTGTAAAAACGGTTGAACAGGTAACGGAATTATCCAAGCAATTACTAAAAACAAATTTCAATTTTTTAGGTTTAGTTTTATAAGCATATGTAAAAGGTTTCCGTTTTAGCCTAAAACGCAATTAGCAATGGAATTTTGTTAATAATATCTTAGTTTATAATGACTGTGTCAAATAATATTTCATTGAAAAATTATAAGTTTAAAAACTATTTTTTAAATAGTTTATTCTAAAAAGTACTTAACTTTTTTAATTTTTGACCGTTGATGTTATCATGATAAAACGTTTGTTCTCTGTTTTATGTTTGTTTGTTTAACAAACGATATTCTAGGTACCTAAGAAAGTTGCATTTTTATTTTTTTCTGTTTTAGGATATGGTTAATATTTTCAAAAACTATCTCCTATTACTACAATAAATGCAACCCAGTCATTAAAGCTAAACATTATACGTAAACATAATTATTTTATAAACCATTATTTCCAATTTGTATGATAGCATAACATATATAGGCCTACATTTACTAGTTATACGAGATTTGGTAAATGATTTTATTCGGATTTTCTGATAATTTTCCGTATATTTTCACCCCGAAGTTTCCCTTCCATTAGTGATTCTCAAAGTGTATTAAGATGCACCCTTTCCCTAAATTTCTTTAAATAGATTAAAGATATTCCGTTAAAAACATTGCGGATTCGGCCGCCATCTTGATAAACATTAAGAACCGCAGCAGATGTGTCTAAACTTTTATTATAATTTTAATAAAAACTCTTTTAGAAACTTGGAATTTCTAGACCTTCTCGCAGCCGGTACCAATGATACACGTATCTAGTGTTATAATTCTTAATTGTTATTTTATTTTATACATCTGTAGCGAGTGGCAATATTTTCAGGGAACACTGTGCAAATACGTTTAAAAATATAATACTAATTAATATTGCGGTATAATTATCTTAAACATATTTTTATTTTAAACTTGTCAGCTGTTAAAACAAAACAAACAAATATTTTTTTTTGACAAACTTCAGCATAATTTGTTTTAGGCCAAATTGAAAAAAACGTAATATCTTTATATGCTTACATTTAACAAATTAGAGTATTCTTTTGCGAAAATTAATTCTAGAAATTACTTATTAAGCTAAAATAAAAATCAGTAATATTCTAATAATAATTTCATTTTTTATTACAAATTTTAGGTATTTGTTTACTATTTGGCAGTCAGAAACATTTTCACTGTATTGAGTTAAATTATTTGATTTCGCTTCTAACAATTGATCGACATGTTTCAAAAGATCGGAACAACAAGATAATGAAAAAAAATTATTAGGAGAGAGTATGTTATCACAAAATATTAAAAGATCTTGGCGTGAAGGTACGATGCGCCTCTACGGCAACCGAAAACATCAATTCTTAGGTAATCTGACTGAATTTATCATTACTTTTTACTTACTCTACTAATAACAGATTAACCTTGTTTAAAAAAACAGGAAAACAAGAAAAAATGACAAATTTACGTCAACGTCTTCCTAACCTAAGTTTGTCAACCTAATCTTTTGGTTATGCCACATTTTAATCACATAAATAAGCAAAAACAAACAATATATTTAAATAAAAATGTTGCTTGTGCCTCCAAATAGTAAACATTTATCAAAATTAATTTTTATAAAAAATTAAAATTTATTTGTGTTTTACACTCAGGGTATTCTTCACAAAAAGTAGAAGGTAGGGCTTACATGAAAGAGAAAGATTAGTTTAAGAGACTTTTAAGGGAAGCAATGCGGGACGAATGCAGGATGTGTATATCTACCGATAAACAAACGAACCCTAGTCATATCTAGAACCCTCTAACCTGTCTCACTGACGATTAAATTTTACGGTGTCTATTAGCTGCTGTACTACAGCTCTGCTTGTTTAAAAAACATCCACTATTGTTTATTGAACATCGATACAGAATACAAACAAATTAATGCACTTTTCGTTTTCACGCTTCGATAAACCGAAAAAACTATTTTGTGTTGGTTTTTAAGGGGTATTTTTTTATAAAACCGATAAAGTGTTTGAACTGTATACTTGGTGGGCCTATTGTAAAGTATGGTATCAACAGTTGGATGTTGATCACCGCTGAGATTATATAGAAAATTAAATAGAATGGGAGACATAACGAACTGCTCAAGATATTTTTACACCGTATTTCTTTAATGGTTCAAAATGTCAGTTACATTTAATACTTAATTAGGCTACATCCGTTAGAAAATGTTTTAAAAGTTCGTATCTGGCTTCTTCGAGGTGGTTCTCGCTCCAAGTCTGAAATCGAAATGAAGAACGCTTTGTTTGTTGGTAATGACTTCTTAAAGATCGGTTGACCATCAAATGCGGAGCGGATTTGGGTTGAGCGGAGCAGATTACGCATTCAAAACAGAAGCTATTGTAAGTGCGGACAATGGCAGCGAAGTGGAGTCATATGGCACACTGCTCCTTTTCGCTTTCAGTGCCCGCAGTTACATTAACACAAAAGGTTAGGTTTTGAATGTGAGGTCCGCTCGCGAGTCCTGCAACACATCTGAGGATAGTCCTCAGATTTTGAGATTAGCAGACAGATGAATAGTGTGGTAAATTGTGCCATAATAATAAGATCAAGATTATTTGAGAGACTATAAGAGGCAGACGAGGCCATAACTTAGCTGCTGTTTGAAAGTCTACACTTAATTGTGTTAGAGTTCAGTCTTAAGTAGCGAAATCGTCATTAACGTTAAAATCTGTAACAATAAGCATCTTAAATTTGAAAACTTCATTGAAAATACGAAAATGAATCCGACTGCGGTATTTTCAACGCGATACGGAGCTCGGCTGTTTGTTTCTTTCATTGACAATAATAGTTGATCTGAATTGACTTACCCACTGTTCCAAAAAAGGCGACCACAAACAAAACAACCACTGGAGTCAGGACAGGAACCATTGCTGTGACGTAGTCACTGAAGTTGTACGTCTACATCAGTCCTGAAAACATTTTAACGCTTTAAAATATATTTATATTTATTACGAATTTATAAGCACTATAATTAATTTTACATCAAATGTTACTTTTTGTAATATGTCAAGTATGAAAATAAATTTAAAATATAAATGTATACGGAAATGTTGTAAGGATATCAGAATTTCAATTGTACATAAATAGGGACGCATATTATAAATCACCTGAACTCACCTTAAAAAAAGAAAAACACCCATAACCAATTTTCATTTGCAGTCCATACTACATTAAATATTATATTCACAATAATAATGCAACCATCATTAAAATACTTTCATATAAAATGTAAACAAGGAATTAACTCAATAAACGATCAATATGTAAGAAAATTAAAGAAGAACCAATAGTTTGTGGGGAAAAAAGAACAATAAAGGAAAAACTGAACTATGAGGAAGTCATTGTGAATGTTGAGTATTCTGGCCCAAGCACTTGAAGAGAGAGAATCAATATTAAAAAAAAACATAATTAGGCATCAGTCAAACCAATTTTGAAACTTGAAATTGCATTAAAACATGCATTTTATTCAATATTCAACAAAATTCGGTTTACATAAAATAATATATATTTGGTAAGCTTTAAGAACTTTGCAAGTGATACTTTTTAATACTAAATTCGAAATTCTACCCGTGACTTTTATCATAAAACTTGATGACTTAATTAATGAAAAAGAAACTTATAAACAGTGAACATTTACACTGTTTAAAAATCAACCTAAAGTAAAGCCTAAACTTAAATTCGTCATTTTATTTTGTTGTCATCCGTAAGTCACCTCAGCTCTTTCACCATCCATACATTTTAGTATAGTTTTAGAATTTAAATGTAAGATTCCATAAAGAAATTTTTTTAACGCTAAGAGATTCTGTATTTGAAAGCTATTGAGACACAAATTGAACATTGAACGCGAGATATTATATTATATGTAAAAATATTATAAAATAAAATAAATAAATAAATATTTTGATAAAAGATTAAAATGAAGTTACTTCATCCATAATAGTAGCAATAGACAATTAAAACTGGAAATAGTTTTATCACTCTGTTGTATTCAATTCAACTGCTACACATCTGTTTGCTTGCCTGTCTATTTCAAGATTACTTTAAACGCACTATTATAAAATAAAGGCCTTCATATTCAATAGATTTTTTAATATAAATATCTAAATATTCGTACTGATTTTGAATTACATAAAACCAAAAATGAGGCACTTGGTGGTACGAATCCGAGCCACTAATGAGCCCTTCGATGCAGTGAAGTATTTTACTGTATTTTATGTGGTTATTTTACTACTATAAAAAACGCCATACTAAAATTAAATAAAATATGAGTTTTTGTACCTCAGAAATACATTTCACATTGTATTGTATAAACATTAGCCTAATTATTTTCAAAATAATACTGTAAAGAAATGACGTACCGCAACTTCGAACATTTTCAGAAATCGTGTAATCCAATGACAGGTGTCTGGTTTGGTAGTAAAGACAGAACAATGGCGGTCAGTGGACAAAGAATCTATTCTGTGAAAACAAACATGAGGAAGGGAAAGAAGAGATGGGGTTTGGGTGCCTCATTATACCGTACCGTCCGGTCCAGTCTGCCCTTTCACTGGATTTGTCTATCACTGTCTCATTTACACCCCCGAGGTTACAACTACTGCTGTACTATACAATCATCCCTTTATCTCGGTTTCTCTCGTCCCAACCACCCTTAAAACTTAGATTTCCTGTGTCGATCAATACGACAACGCAATCCTAGTCCTTTGTTGTATCAGACACACTGACACTCACACTAACCCAGTAGTGTCACCGCATTGTTTGTTTTAGCGCGGCTTCGTAATACGTTTACGTCCCTTCGTTTAGCTAACTCCGTTATTACATCATGGACGAAGCATAGTTCAAACAGGGTAGTGCCATTTCAGCGTACAAAGACTTCGCTGCTTCGGATAACAGCGTTCGGACTGCCTTAACAGAATGAGTTACAAGTTCCATTATCGTTTTATTGATTTTTTAAAACTATTTTGATACAAAAAATGAGTTTACATTCGTAAAGTTCCACCAAATTTTAGATTTATAACCATATTATTATGTAACGATTTCTTTATGTGTTTATTTTATAATCATAGACGTCTTTTTGAAATTATTTACAATATTTATTCATTCTATACTTTAAAAATGAAATAATTATATCTATGCCTAACTATTAGATTTATTTATCTATATTTTAACATCATGTAAGCTTCTAGTGTTAGTAAGAAACACAAAACGTTTCGTGCGAAATACAGTCAAGAACATTCACACTGTTGGCTTCTTACAACGTATCTCCTTAGTTCAGTTAAACAGTCTAAGACCATTTTGATAACATGAGTCCTTCTGTGTAACTGCAGAATTTAAACATTCTCCGGGCTTCTAGAATAGCTTCAAACTGATATTCACGAACATGCAGTGTAAACGAAACCTAAAACTATGTAATTGCTGAAAGCGCAATTGTAATGCAAGTTCATCGATAAATTTAAATAAAAAATATTTTCTAAAAACAAAAAACCGGGACTCATTAATCATGTTTTTTACGATAATGATTGAAAATGCTAATGGCTGAGAGCGCGAGACAATGGCAGAGGTTTTTCTGCGGGTGATGTGCATTAAGATGAAACCCGTGTTTCCCCCGCACCGCTGCCGTCAAGTTACCTTCATTAGCTGCGGCAACCTGAAGCTGATCCTCGCTTGGCACTGTAGCCATTGATTGACAAAAACAGACAACCACGCTCTTTGTCTTTTCGTCGAACATCATTAGTCCTTTCATCTTTAAAACCTGAAATTGTCATTTGCTAAAACTGTAGCGATTTTTTTTCTTCTCTTCCTGTTTTATCATATATCATAGTTAAAGTTAAATTTTATGCTTTTTGAATGTCAGCGCTAACAGAATTAGAATATATTTTGCAGTTAATAAAAAGGTAATAATACAATCTATTACAGTCGTTCTAAATTTGAATTAAAACGTCTGCTTATTTAATGGCGCAAATATTGAACCTCTGGAGCGACATCAGTTAATGCGCACTGTTCAATGTTTGAACAACAATATTGAATGAAATTTTGTCTGTTTCATTGTAAAGTAAAGCATGGAGACAGACACTTCATAAGAATTAATTTTATTTTTAATTTTCACATCATACATCATAAGATAATCCCGTTGAATTGGTTGTACTGCCATTATTTATACGTTTTTAAATTTATAATATTTCCTCTTAATGTTTCACAGACAATCGTGATTTGTATAATAAATCTATAAACAGTGGAATAGTTGAAGCCCTCTGCTATTGTTATTATTTATACGGATACGAACGACAAATAAAAACACCGTTTAAATTTTTAATAAAATCCCGGTCAAAATCCGGGGCTCCTTTTCAATCACGATTCAATTTGATTGAATCTAACATACTGATCAACAGCGTTGAATAAAAGCAGAACTCTAATCTACTTCTTTCAATGGTTCTATTGTATACTTTTAAATTAAAATGCAATTTACACTATTAAATTTAATAGATTTAACCACATTTTTTAACCAAACCGTGTATATTCACCCTTATAACACTCAGCGAAAAAGTTTTTAATTTTAAATACACTGAGATTCAAAAACAGAGGTAATTTCAACTACATTTTTGGAATATATTTCTCTAGCAAAATATTCCGTTTTCCATAACCATTTGTGATACTGTTATGTATTTATCTTTTTATACATACACAATGTAATTAAACCTTTTTGTTTTCGTTACTGTTAAGTAATACAAATTTACTTAATGTAAGTTTCCTTAATGCCTTTATATTTTTTATAGATCAATTTATAAAATACTTGACCTAAGTAAATAGTACTGAATTTGTCTGTAAAAGCTGTAATCTATAATAATTAGCTTTACATTTCATTCAATTCTTTATCACAAAGAGCGATCTTCTAAGTATCTAGAAATACCTGACACGTAGTTTAAGTTAGTGATATTTAGCCTCATAGCACTCTGAGATTAAGCAGTTGTTTCCATTATTCCCTTCTGTGGAGGCAGGAAGTGAGCAGCTCATGTGTTTAGCGATCCTACCTTACTCCTGCTTTATACTACTCTCATTCAGCTAATCAGGATTCACATATACTCACTACTCTACATAACCTGGCTCGATATCGATATAAAGTGTAAAACTATATCGGCCTAATGGTGCATCAAGACCAGTGTACTTTTCATGCAGGGCTCTGTTTGGGCGGACTCATGTTCCTCCCTAGCCAAAAATGTGTTAAGGCAAAAAACAAAACCGAATACAACTAAAAACACTCTAACACACAAATCAATTTCAAGGTCTGTGTTTCCCTTTTTAAGGATTATTTTTGTTATTTTAAGGCGAAAAGTACACTGAGGCTATTATCGCCTTCCTAAATGTAAGTGTGAGTGTAAAGCGTTAAAGTCGTAAGTGTAGTGTTGTAAGTGTAAGTGTGTTAGACTCGAGTACCGCGAGGGACGTCTAAATCCTCTCAATAGGTGCAGTTAGTCTGCACCCCTCTGCACATTAGATTTTTTTTTTTTTTTAATCCAACTATTGTGCACACTTGGGCTAATACAGACGATGGGATGATTTATAGCGTATGAAAATGCCAAGCCCTGGCCGGGAATCGAAACCGGGTCCTCGGGGTGAAAGCCCAGTACGCTATCAACTAGGCCGCCGAGGCGGCTCCTGCGCATCAAGTTGTATTCGAAGTCCCGTCAGACAAACTTTGATAAGTAGGCGTATTATGCTGTAAACAATTTTTTTTAAATACAAATACTTTCAAATTTAAATTGCTTTTATAATCTTCGATACGGCAGGACGAAGAAATATTTTCTAGTGACGAATCAACTTAATCTCTGACCAATGCTCGCGAGATCTACGCAATAATACCCTATCTCTCATTTAACTTTAATGAAAGGTGAACATCTTATTATGATGACGATTGTAGCTTCAGTACGTTGTAACATCTTCAGTATAATCACTCTTCACTTTCAATGGTCTGTTGAATACAATTCTTCAACATTGATCTCTATAAGCTATAAATATGCAATATCAACAGCGGTGATTGACACTTTAATTTACAATACTGATTAGCAGCTGTTTTCAGTGTGACCATAGGGCATGAGTAGTGACAAAGTTTAGTGTCTTTGAGGACGTCGACATTTTGTCTTGACTTTTCTTGCCGTCAAAGGTACAAAGGTAAAGGAAAATCTTCTAAAACCATTATCGAGTGGATGTTAATAGCTTCTGTCAGTGAAAGACAATCTGCCGTGACCCTTGTCAACTTGCTTTTCTCTTACTCTCTTATTAGCAACTCTCATTAATTTCGCTTTACTCTTTCCGAGCAGTGGACAGAATAATAACGCTTCCTCCTGAAAACCAACGAATAGTTTATTTTATTGTCTGTGTAAAAGCTACGAAATCGAACCATATTGGAAGTGTAAATTTAAAAGAGCAAAATGATTTGAACATAGAGTAAATTGAGTTTGGAATTTAATATGTTAAATATACAGGTGAATGATATAAAGTAAATGTTTTCTATGAGTTGTTGTCAAGTATTACAGACATTGTTTTAAGTTGAACTATGATCACGAAAAGGATTAACTACTTAATTTACTTAATTCTGGAACTCAAAACTAGATTTCTGAAATTAACTTTTCAAAATTTTAGCCTAGTTAAAATTACAAAGTAACTGCGTATATTACCTTACGAAAACACAAAAATGTGAATTTTCGCATATTTTAGTAGGTTAGTTATTGAGTTTAACCAAAACTTAGTCCTCAAGCAAACAAACTTATAGATTACAATATATCTAAGCATTTATTTAAAACTAATCAGAAAAACAAGCAATTGTTTTAGCTTTTAAAAACGAAATTATCCGTTTTATTATGGCGCTTGAAGTAGTAAGTGCTATTTTAAATGAAATAGTTTAAAACTAAAATTGTTCAACAATGTTTTTGAAATGTTTTCAAAGTAAAAAATATATAACAATTTTCTAACTTCCCTTCTTAACCTATTATTCACTGATAAAATTATTTTTATTAGGCTATAAATAATTTCACGAAGTCAGTTAAAACGATTATATAACACCTTTTAAATATATGTAATTGGATTGTTTTTAAACATTAATAATTTACGCAACTTCTTACAATAAACAAGTAATAACAATATGTAATAGTAAAAGGATGTGACTGCTGTAATAATATTTTATATGTTCAGAACTATTACATGATATTTTATATGCATAATGATTTATAGATTTCAAGACGTTAAAAATCTAACTAAATCCGAAAGGCAGATCGGAATAATGATGGAGGGAGGTCAGATAACAAAAGCCTTTGTGGTTAGTTGTCGGTTTGCCAGGGGATGATGTTTAATACGAGATTTTGAAAATAATGAATAGAAGAGCTAATGAGAGGAAGAGAGAGAAACTGATGTCTTAATAACTGGCGTCTCTTGTCTCCGTGAAGGCAGAAATCATTAGCAAAGCCTTCTCAATCATTAGTCGTCAGAACTTATTATCCAGGTTAAAACTTGTCTGCTTTTGTTAATCACTGAATCAAACAAGCAGTGGCATTTGAAACCTTTCAACTTATATCCCTAATGCTCTGAAATTCCGAATGAATTTCACAAAATCTTTATTCATAACAGACAAGGGAAATTAATTTCAAAGCCGAACACGTCACTAAAACTATTTGCATTTAAATGTTCTTATAAGGTATTTATAGAATTATTCGTCTGTAAGGTATTCAAAACAAATTAGTTGTAAATTAAATTTTAAGCAATAAAACAATAATGAAAACTGAAATTAGTATGTTCTTTTCTTAATATTATTAATTTATTCATAGTGAGCTATAACTTTGCTAATTCAAGTTTGTTTGTTTTTTAATTCAATATTTCCAAATGTTAATTTCAAATGGAATTCAAACATAATCGCGGAACGCACTAGTTTCGCTGACGTGATGGAACCGAATTTCCAAAAATACTTTTATTTATTTTACCCCTTTTTGAAACTCTGACTTCAGTATCGCAAAAAGCATTAAAATCTACATATATATGCATTTTAAACTTTCAAATTGCATTGAAAATACGAAAATGATCTCTGACCGCCGTCAAATTAAATTTCTTAATTTCAACGTGTCCTAGAAATTAAAAATGTAATTTCTGACATTTTTAACGTTGATTACTATTGTCAAATAACGTTTTCAAAAATATTTAAGGGGCAAAAGTTACTATTTTTTTTAAAGATTCGAAATGTTATCATTTTGAAACTGTTAAAAAGATGTTTGCTGCTGGTTAACTAACTTGTCCAAGCTGTTACAAAAATCCATTTTTGTGCCATGTTTGAATCAAATCAGACTAAAATTACGAATGTGAGCGTGATAAAACATACACACACACACACACACACACACACACACACACACAAAAACAAACAAACAAACAAACGTGTATATATATATATATATATACATATATAAATAAATATATATATATATATATATATATATATATATATATATACTTTTATGTTTAACGTCCGACTATTGTGCACACTTGGGTTAATGCAGACGATGGGATAATTTATAGCGTATGAAAATGCCAAGCCCGGGAATCGAACCCGGGTCCTCGGGGTGAAAGCCTAGTACGCTATCAACTAGGCCACCGAGGCGGCGTATATATATATATATATATATATATATATATATATATATATATATATATATATATATATATATATATATATATATATATATATATATATATATATATATATATATATATATATATATATATACATATATTTATATATACATATATACACGTTTGTCTTGCAAAGTTTAGATACAACTAGATGTAAAGTTTAGTTTGTAACCCTAAGATGTCTTGTCAAGTTTAGGGTTTAAAAATAGCACTTCACTGTGTAAATAGTACAGAACGTAAATTCTTTTTGCTCTGACAAACTATTTCCGTTTTATAAACCAATTTGATCAATCCTAACATTCAAAATAAATAAAAACAATTATTGTTCAAAATAAAAATAAAACAATTAAAATTTTAGAAAGAATATGTTTTTATAAATACAAAATAAATTACATATGCTCTAAAAAAAAGATGTCCTTATTTGGAAGACTACTATTCTGGAAGATCTAGTTGGCCTTCTTCCCTTCTCCCACGATGTAATTACTGTAACGGTTTGTTGAACCTTTCTCCTTTTTAACCAAAACATATTTCCCACTCACACATTCCAGTATGCCTCCTCTAACGCAATGGTTTAGCGCTTTAGTCAACACAAATTTATTTAATTTTTCATTTTCATTACGCACACTTTTCTCGTACACTTGTGACTTCGTGATTCCGTTTCTTTCCTTCATTTCGCTAAAAGCAGCAAGAACATAATTTATATAAACGCGAAGAGACATTTTAATTACTGAATATTTCTAGTTAAAGCAATCACACAAAAATTTACAAACTATAATAACACGAGCATACTCATGAATGATAACAGTTGCTTGGTAACCGATTTTCCAAGTGTTATTTTGATTGTTAAAGAAATAAATTTTTCACTAGAATTTAATAATTTGATTTCTTTTAATAATCCTCAAAACAATTCCAAATCGTTTTACTACCAAGCTAACCAGATTTTCATAGAAAAAATATATAATTACGCTAAGCATACCGACTGGTTTTGTACATAAAATAAGGAACTGCCTTGTTGAAACAACATATATGTGTTGTTCTACAGCACAGAACACCAGGGAAATCTCACGCTTTATACTTTTCCATTTTAAGGTTTTAAAAACAAAACTTAAAACAGTTAAAATGTCCGTAAATAAAATTCCAGGAGCAGTGTAAAATGTTCCCTTGAGAGTGCAGCACAAGGTCATAGGTGACAAATAATTTTGTGTGTACCACAACATCTGATTACTAAAAAAAAATTGTTGTAAGTAATTTTTACATTATTACTGATAATTTAAATAATTATCAACCGAATCTCTTTTGAATGTAGAACTGGTAAGATAGTACAGGCCAGTTCTAATGTGTAAATGTTATTAAATAAAAGACTCTGCTTTTAGTAAACAGTAAATACTTTAACCTAATTTATGTATGTAATATAAAATTTCGTTATAGTAGGTTTCATTTGTAAATAACTCAGTAAGGTGCAATGTTAGGATTCAGTCAATAATTGTATAGGCTATAGTTTTAAATACAAAATTAGAACAAAGTAAGGCCTACTGTATTAAATAACCTAAAACAAAATTAATGGCATTGCTTTAAAACAGGTCGTACAAAAGAATTAAATATAACTATAACGTCTGTTTTAACAGAAGTTCATATTGACAAGATACAGTAGGCCTACGAGGTTTTGCAACAATTTTGCTTAGGATGATATGTACTGTAATCTTAAAACACAAGTAGTGTATTATAGTAATTAAATACCAGCCAATGGTAATATTTGAATTATTTTATTTACAGAATTATGCTCTTTTATGTTCAATTACGGATAGCGATTTCATAAAAAAAACTCCTAACCTCTTTTCCTTTTCTTTCATATTCCAACAAGAAAATATGTGATTCATGTTCAAAATTCAATGCATAATAAATTATGCAACATAATTACAAATTTCATAGATCACAATAAAACATTGCCCAAACATTGTTCAACTTCTTGCTGTACATTGTTGTAGGCCTATATTTTTTGTTTCTTGTTTTCATTAAGTAGGTCGCCCTCCCCACTCGTCTTTTCGAAATAAATAAAATATAAAATCGATGTATGTATGACGGTGTGTGTGTGTGTGTGTGTGTGTGTGTGTGTGTGTTAAATATTCTGTGTGAGTATATATTAGCAGAGTGTGTGTATTATGCTTGTCTAGTTAATGAACCAATAATCCGATTGTATTCAATTAGCAGGTTGGTTTTTTATCCCCATTTTCCATCATTTGTAAAATTAAGAAATATTTTTAAAGTTTATTCTATCAAAAACTGTTAAAAACCGGATCTTTTAAAAATTAACTGTAACGGTCATGATCACAATTTGCTCAAGTATAGTACTCAAAGAAAATATATTGATCCCTAAAGCCCTCGAGAGAAAACTGAAAAAATCAAAACAAAACCTGACAGTTTTTGAGTTTTAAAATAAATGACTGTTTTGTAACGAAATTCGGCATGTGGGTCTGTGCATGTCTGTTCCTCATTAGGTAAGCCAAAAGATTTTTAAAAAACGCATCTACCGTGTTTTCACTATAACTGTAAAGTTTTCACACATCAGGCACCATTCTCATTCCTCCACTTCACAACAAGAAAATTGAAACAAAATATACCGGCAAGTTATTGGTTAAAAATTAGAAGATACAATAAAAGTAATACAGCAAAAAAATTAGTTCACAAACTTATACGAGGTGTGTTCAGAAACAACAATTTTAATTTTTTTATTAAAATATTTATTTATTCTTCTACATTGATGTTGTTGCCTTCAAAATAGTCTCCATTGAAGATTATTTACTTGTGTCAGCGCTTCTTCCAATTCTCGAAACACTTCTTAAACTCGATCTTTGATATAGCCTTTAGTTCTTTCGGCGATGAGCTTTTAATGCCATCTACGGCTGTAAAACGACGGCCCTTTAAGGTTCTCTTTATTTTTGGAAATAGGAAAAAGTCACACGGAGCCATATCTGGCGAATATAGAGGTTGGGGGGCCAAAAATTCACGAACAAGCAATGAAGTGTGAGCTGGTGCATTATCGTGGTGCAAAAGCCATGAATTGTTTTTCAACAGATCAGGGTGTTTTTTTTTCAGATTTCTTCACGCAAACGGCGTTAAACTTGTAGGTAGTACTCCTTATTGACCGTTTCACCTGCTGGCAGGAATTCATGATGTACATATGATCCATTAATATCGAAGAACACAGTGAGCACAATATTAATATCGAAGAACACAGTATATTAATTACAATATACTTCACGTTCGACCGCACTTGTCGAGCCTTTTTCGGTCTTGGCGAGCCAGAATACTTCCACTGAGATGATTGAGCCTTAGTTTCGACGTCATATCCATAAACCCATGTTTCGTCACCTGTTATAATACGTTTCAATAACTCTGCATCATCGTTGACTTCATTTAGTGACTCCTGAGCAACTTCCATTTGTCGCTGTTTTTGTTCAAAACTCGACAATTTTAGAACGATATTTTCTGCCACGCGTTTCATACACAAAACATTGGAAACAATTTCATGACATGATCCAATCGATATGCCAACATCATCAGCGACCTCTCTAATTGTGATTCGGCGATTGTTCATAACCATTTATTTCACTTTTTCCACATTTTCGTCGGTTGTTGATGTGCTGGGGCGTCCAGGAAGTTCATCATCTTCAACGTCTTCACGGCCTTCTTGGAAACGCTTATACCACTCGTAAACTCTTACTTTACTCATAACAGACTCATCGTAGGCCTTTGTTAACATTTTACAAACTTTATTACACTTCTTTCCATTTTTACGCAAAATTTGATACAAATTCTTTGATCCATTTCTTTTAACAAACGAAAATCGCCGAGCTCATAAAAACACGTCTAACCTTAGTGGCTGTCACAGACAAAGTCAACAATGAAAACAGCTGAAAGTTTTATCATACTTCAATGGCCTCTATACCAACATAATAAAAAAAATGTTTGACAATCGGACTCTCCGAGCCCGCGAAATTTAAAAATTCTCGTTACTTTCTGAACACCTCGTATGCCGTATTGGTGCAAGTACTGTGATACTGTGATACAGACTGCAGTGAATGACAAAATTGACAAAATATGTCAAAGATGTAAAGATACCAATTCTCCCCAGAATTAATTGATTGTGATCGTAGTTGATCATTCAGCTACGACAAGAACATTGAATGCGGTCCAAATGAAGTGACTTGGGAACAGTCACAACATAAGCACTGCTCACTGACGTCACCGCACAAGATAACGGAAACACATAACACGAACAGTAACTGAAGTGAATGCAACGTCAGGTTTGATTGGAATCCAACGAATCAGGGCCGTTTTGAAGTTGTTCATAAAACAAAGCCGCGTCCAAGTAGAACTGTTTAACCTTACTTCATCAATTATGCATCTCCTTGAAGGTTTAACAATGGCGGCCGCAGTCAGGATCGGCCATTGTTCTCGGTACTGGGAATTTATAACCGTCGAGGCGTTCATTTTTCCCTATTATTTCAATTCTATTGCAATCATCCCTTCGCTCTGAAAGAGACTTGCAACTTTGTGGCAACTTCCCAACTTGATGGCTAATTCATCCCTCTCGCTCTTCGAGGCTAATTTATGGCATCATTCAATAATTATTAAAGTTACATTTCTTCAGGGACAATAGCCGTCTTTAGAATTGTTCTTTCTGTGCATTCCTTTCTGTCTTAAAGTAAATGTTTGATTTTTATTTAACATTGTTTGGTTTCAGTTAGTCATCTAATAATGGTGCTGTAAAAAAAACATTCTCGTTCGTATTCATGTGGTTTATAATTTACGTTAGTACAGTTCTAAACACGCAAATCTTACTATTTTCCAAAAAAATATTTATTTTTTATAAACGACAAAACATTTAAAGAATGGAAATGCCTTTTAACAAAAAACATTTTAATTTTTTTTTAATAATGGCTACACTGGAAGACTTGTGACGAAGAACCAAATTTGAAAACAATTGACCGAGCTGTGCGCGATGTCTGTTTCAACTTGACATTTTAGCATTTGGGTTGTTTGTTACGCAATTCTAGCCAAATGCGTTAACCGATTGTTTAGAAATTTGTTATGAAGGCACCTTGCATGAAGCCCAAATGACGTATGTAGGATAAGATTGTCGTCATTCACTTTCATTTCAAGATGGCGGGTTTTGATTCAACGTTACTGGTTATTTTCAGTAATACTGGCTGAAATAAAAACCTACAACAAACACAAATTAACTTATTTTTTCTCAAAATTTGGGTAACAATGTTGCCATAACGTATCACAGATTTTCCCACAACTATTTTCAATTCACTTTTCCTTCATTGCACTGAACACATTTTATAAAGTAATGTTTTTATATGGTCTTAATTTCTCTCAATTTACAGTAGTTATAAAAATAATACTCCAGCTTCTTTCGTTTTCAATGTGTTTTCAATGAATCTCATTTCTTGTCAGTTTTCAAGGGGTAAAAAATGTTTACATATTTTGAATAGTTATATGTTAAAAAAAAGCAAGTAAAGAGTAAATTATTGCATGGTTTTATACCTTAATACATTAATGCTCAAAATGAGCTTCATTAACAGCAATACACTTAAGACAATGGTTTAATATAAAGCAATAAACTCCGTAAAAACACCGTAAAACTAAAGGGTTTTATTAACACTATTCTTGACGTTTTAATTAGCTTCAGCACTATCTTCAGTTGTTTTTTTATCATATACAGTGTGTTTTAAAACCTTAAAAATTAAATAGGCTAATATTCTATGTGTTTTAAGTCCGAAAGGATTCACTGGGGTGCATTCTCTTTGTACTATCTACTGCTCAAGAAAGCTTTTGTTAAGAAATCTCATTTTGACGCACTTTTATTGAAGTGGAACCAACATTTTTTTATACTTAACTTCTTTATTTAAATATAAAGCAAAAATAATGCTCTTTTGTAATTTTTTCGGTAAGAGATGTACGTAACAGTTCCATCCAAGTAAAATTAATTCTAATATAGATGGATCATTTTACACTGTTATGACACTTAAATTTACAAGTTTCTGTGTAATTAAGGCTTTATTAAATTTAACAAAGTAAATACAGATATACTTCAATAAATATAATGTCGGTTTCATTCTAACAAACACACTTATTTTTATACTATTTACAAAACTGTACTCAAATTTCTGGATTGTCTTCATTTAATGTTTGTATGTAAACGTTTTCACATTTAATGCGTGAAACATTCTAGGTCTTCCATAAGACTACTGAACTTTAGCCAAGTTTATTACGAAACAAATGAAGAAATTACAGGAATACGTTCACATCAATGAAAAACAGATGTTTTCAACTATCAGCTGATTTGTGCAAGTCTACGTTCGTTTCCTAGCAACAAACATTCAAACATGTAGCTATAGATTGTCTTCGAAACACTGTGTACATGCACTAAGCAACTTTGTGGAGGGAAGGTAGTTGACGCAACCAACAATGTTCTTAGACATTGTTGACGCATTCGTTCCATTGATTGGTATCAATATTGCTCTGAGGCTGGAAATGATAGAATAATATTTTATTGTTGTATTAGAAAGTCGTAAAAGAAAACATAAAATATTATTGACGTCCCTTAAGCAACCTTCATTGTCAATGCCTCGGGTTATAAATTATCCACGTCTGTGTAATGACGTAAGGGCGGATTAGCGGGAGCTTTGGAAGAGCGCCATCAAGTCGAAAGGGGCGTTCACAATGGGGGGATGATTATGACAAAGTAAAAAAAAAACGGAGAAAAATTATATCGTCTGAAGCAATAAATTGTGAGTTTTGAGGGAACAATGCCGGCCCCTAATTGCGGCCGCTCCGCCTAGCTCAAGACGATGTTTAATTGATCAAAGGTTCGCGGATTGTCCGTGATTACAGGAAGAATGTTTTCCTCTCATTGTTGCAGTAATTGGGCGGCTATAATTAATTACAATTGTAGAAACAATTACGAATACTTCGAATAAGGCGTTAAATTCTTTTGAAACTTAATTTTAAGTGTATTATTAGTTATATCCAGTTAATTGTATGATCCAAGAACGATGAACTTTAATGTGTTCATCTGTCGTTATCAAGCTTCCAAAATTGTATTGATAAAGATTTTTTGTTTTGTGTTAAGGTGAAAAGCACATTGAGGCTATTATCGTCTAGTATTGATAAAGAACCTTAACTATATATATATATATATATATATATATATATATATATATATATATATATATATATATATATATATATATTCGCTTTTTTCATTATAGAAACCTGAGAACGGTTACGATAGCACTACTAATATATTTTTTTTCACAAACACCTTACAATTTTTATACTTCAAACTGATTGAGTAAAATAGTTCAAAAGTAAAAATTCGGTTTTATTTAAAGATTCAACAATTAACTATTACAGTGTTATACGTTAATCTTCGTAGTTTCTAATATAACATATTTATGCACTAATATTAGATTTTGTGTAATTTTTCATTGATCTAAAAAATGTCAATTATGAAAAGGTCAATGATACAAAAAAAATTAGAGTGCATGTATTATTCATGTAATTTTATTTATATATTTTTGCTACTTAACTTTTCTACTTAATGCATTTGGGATCGGCGTTAACGACGTTATGTAATTTTAAATATTTGTTTTTAATTTAATTTAAAATTTAATTTAAATTTAATTAAATTTAATTTAAATTTAAAAAATTAAAAGTATATAATTAAATATACTTTTTCTATACGTAATAATGCTAACGATAATAATGCTACGATTTCAGATGAAAGAAGTATTATCAAAAAATTAACATAATATAAAAATAAAACATATTTCGAAAATAAATTCATATACATTGTAAGTTAAAGTATTACAAAATTTTGCTTTTTTTAATGTAACGGAATTAATGTTTTGTAAAAAATACTGGACTTTGACATATTTGCAGCTGTGAAGAGAACATGGAGGGCTTGTTAGTGTTTGGAAATACGCCATCTTACGGAAGAAAAATAAACTTTGACGAGATTGTTACAGCGTCAGGAAATCTTACAAATAATAAATTCGTGCTCTAATAACATGTACGTTTTTTTTGTTTTGGTGTTTAACGTCCGACTATTGTGCACACTTGGGCTAATGCAGACGATGGAATGATTTATAGCGTATGAAAATGCCAAGCCCTGGCCGGGAATCGAACCCGGGTCCTCGGGGTGAAAGCCAATAAACTATCAACTAGGCCACCGAGGCGGCTCTCAAACATGTACGAGTAGCTATACAAACAGTTTCAAACTTATTAATATACATTTTATATTTTACATCCAATTTTTAAGAATTTTTAAATTAATTGCTTTCTTGTTAAAACATTTCTTCAATAATAAAACAAAGCAATACAGTCAGAAAAGTATGACAGAAACTAAAGACAGCACATTAAGGGTGGCTGGTAATCAAACAACACTTTCAGAGAAATATACAACAAGATAAACAAACACTAACTATCAGATATTTTCAGCAACAGTGTTGTCTTTTTTATGTTAACTATGAAACTATGTTTACTATAAATATTTTAGGATTGAAAACAGGACAAATTTGCAACTATGAATGTCTTCTTGCAGTTACGAAAGGTTGAGGCCGCTGAACATGGTGGTCACCAGTAATTTATCTTTTGTTTTGAAGCATTGAGTGGACGCAACAATAACTATACAGTTGAACAGTAATCTTTTCTTTCAAAGCTATGAGTGATTTAAAATATACTCTACAAATTTGTTTCGCTCAACTTCTCCCATGAAATTATCTGGAACCAAAATATACATTTAACGACACTCGAATAACAACATAAGATATGTTGTCACCATTATAAATAGGATTAATATTTTCAGATACATGCATTATGAGGCCTAGTATTTCGATTAAATTAAATTTCTTAACTACAACAGCATAAGAAAAACGCTTAGATGATAGTAAAGTCGTAAAAAATTATAAATTTTGAAATTTTTGAATGGGCTCCATTTTGAAACTGTTTTAATGAATTTTTCTGGTTAACGAAATTGTCCAAGCTATCACTAAAAATTGATTTTTTCCAAGTTTGAATAAAAACGGACTAAAATTGCGACCATGAATGTGCTAATACACATGAATATTGGTATCAGCGCTCATTTCATACCATGATGGCTGCTTCAACAACTCATTTTCCAGGACATTTGCTAACAGTAAACTTCCAGTAATGTGTTTAAATACACAAATGTTGGAAAATGTTCTAATTATTAATAATAATGGTTACTGCATTGTTATGTAACAATTTGTAAGACATAAATAGATATGCGTATATGCAAAATTAGTATTCCCATTCTGACAAATTAAATTCAAACTTAAAGACTAAAGTAATTTGCAAAAACCTTAATGAAATCGGTAACAAACTTGTACGACAGAACAGGGGTCATGCGAGTTCGTAACGATTGTTGACATACAAACAGTGGGTGTATAGGCTATAGAGCCAAAAAGTGATACTTCGAGTTGGAGAACAAATATTTGTGTGTTTTGAAATGTTTTACAGATGAAGATTTCGTTTTGCTCACTTCTATTGTTTCATGAACACTGAGACAACAATAAGTAATAATTAAAAACAAAAAAAACAAAATCTGAAACGTACCTAAAATATAATAAATTATTTGAAGAGGATGACAAATTAGAACATCGAATATTACTTTTAAACAAAGACAAAACAAATATAGCCTAAGTATATACAACGGGCTAAAAAAGGCTTCTATAAAAAACTACAAAACCAGTCAAAGGATCCCTAATTAGGCAAACCCATTGTTCTTTGGAATCTCGGACTTTAAAAGGAAAAGTTATAATAATCTATCACCTCCCTCTCAGCACTTGGCTATTGTCAACTAAGTGTAAAATGCCTTTGTGACTCTTCCCTTCTTAGCTTGTACGACGTTTCAAAGCTAATTCCCACAGGCGGGAAGCCTAATTATAGTGTGCTGTTATATATTATTAAGTAGGCCAAGTACAGGAACATACAAGAAGTATTCAAACTTATGTGTTTGCTTGTTCGAAAGTTTCTAATCGCTGTTTTAATAATTGCGGTGTTTACAAACTAAGTTCTTATTTACGTTTCTTTTAATAAACTAATACCTAATGCAAATACGTGTTGGCAAATCATGTTAAAAGAAATAAATTGCTAAACTAATTTTTAAGGACCTACTTTTAAAACCATTTTAATATTATTTTTTCAATCTTCTTTATATTTAAATGTTCTTCAACAATTTTAGTTATAAATGACATTTTTAATGTGAAATAAAATATTAAGCATAACATAAATTCGGTTTTGATTAAACATATTTGTAGTCTGCAATACGTTTACATTTACATTGAAAATATAAAATATATTTGTATTCAGTTTCAGAAGTATTGCTCATTGTCGGTCTTCAGATCAGCAGGTTGTTTCATTTAGCGAGGCTTCGCAAAACATTATTATGCAATCTTGAGGTAATTCCAATTAGTGAGCTCTTAGACTCAGTGAACATTCAGACATAGAAGCAATTTCACTTAGCGAGTCCTTACATTCTATGACAATTGCATGTGATGAGCCCACAGATCTAGAGGCGATTTTATTTAACTCTAAATATTTATATTTGGTCGCACTTCCATTTAGTGAGCACTTAGATCAGGTAGCAGAACCACTTAGTGAGCCCTCAGGTAAGATCTATTCCACTTAGAGTTTCTAGATTCGTGGCACTTAATAAGACCTCAGATCAGAAAACATTTCCATTAAAAAACTCAACAGACCTAGAGCTAATTTTCACCTAGTAAGATTTGCTAACACTTCCGTTTAGTTTGGCTTTAGATCTGAAAAATAATCTCTTAGTGAGATCGTTAAGCATCTCCTAAAGGTGGGTTGTTTATATATCATTCTTAAACAAAATCTATGTAGTTACTAAATTAACAAGATTTTTATAAATAGTGCAAAGGCTGAGTGGTACAACATAGAAAAATCATCATAAATAGTTTCCCACTAATTTTTAGTGCAGTTCTCTTTTAAGAAGTGCCTAATTTAGATTTGTAATAAGGTTTAAGGCAAATATTTCGTAAAACGTCACTAAATTTACTTTTGTTAGTCTACCTAAAATAAACATTTTCTATTGAACGTTAGAGAAATGACTTTTTATTATGAAAGTTGATTCTCTACAAATTTATCTACCAACTGTGTTACGTTATTCGCTAATAATCACTGTGAAAAAAGGTCCGTGAAATATTAGAAATATTTCACTGCATTATTTAATAGTCGAATTTTTAATTGCATTTTAAAAATTGCATTCGAGAAAAAGAACTAAAAATAGTAGCTCATTATCTAAAACCATTAAACAATTAATGAAACTCAGCCTCTTCAAAACAAAAATGAAAGCGGTATTTGAGGAATAACCGACCTACAGACAACTCAGTGCAATAACCATTAAGAAACGCGGGCGTGCCTTGATCCACTTCATCGCCATCTTATCTCACGTGTCGCATTTAATCAAGCTTCTTCTCCAATAAAGTCACCATTTTATTAGCTTTTCATCTGTCAACGTTAATTTACAAAGTAGATTCCCTAATTAATTAATTAATTTATACTGCAGCGCTAGTGAAGCACTAAAGACTTAATGGCTCCGTAATCAGTTAAAAAGAGCTATTAGTGTTGTGTTAATTAATTCAAGACACGCTGAAGGATAAGTCACATCGGATTGAGTTTATTTTGAAAAGATTTCAGTTGAGTGCGTGTTTTTTTTTCCTTGAAACATTTTCTTCCGTTAATTTTAGAAAATAATATTATTTGACCAATTATTAATACAATCTTTCAAAAGAAACGATTTTTTTAATTTTTAATATATTTAACATTAAATTACAAAACTACACCAATCCTAATAGGATCGACTAAAAAATTTACATCTACCATAATCACAATTGGGTTAACATTAACAAATTGGTCCCTTCACATTGGTCAGTTCATTATTTTTACTGAACCAAATCATGAGGTTTGGTTCTACTGAGGCGGTGAACATGATCTTCATAGTTTTATTAACATGCTCTTGAAATTGTTGGTTATGCTTCAAAGCTATCTTCTTTATTTCCTCTTTCATCATATCCATAAAGGAAACCGATTAAAAATAATAGTAGTGTTATGTAAAACTAAATATTATGTAAAAAATAAAAAGTATTATGAATAAAACTGGACGTAAAATAAATATAAGTAAGTATAGAGTACAGTCAAACAATCAAAATGTATTCTAAATATATTAAAATTAAGATTATTAAATTTTATTTTTTAATTAAAAAATCCATTAAAAACAGTGCAATATAAAAATTCCCAAAATATAGCTACAGAAAATATTTACAGATCAAAAAATGTATTGAAATTAAGAAGACAGAGTATAGAATAAATAATACGAGTTGTACAAATTTATTGCTATTACAATAAAAAACGTAATAAAACAAACGAGTACGTTAGTAATAGGAATTACACAAATGTACAAATTAAAAATGCTGCAATAACGAAATAGTGATTGTGAGATGTAAAACAGGGAGTTAAACAAATTGCATTCGACAAAAAGACAGCTGTAATTTTATTTTAACGAACAAAGAGAAAGAGAGAGACAGACAGACAATCAGTATTGTACTTTTACGGTTGTGCAGAAGTTATTGTGGTATGTAATGACAGCTCGTCAATATAGGATAATGAGAAAATCTTGTTAATTCACCTCCGCTGCGATAATAGACGTTCTCTCTGTCCGGGGTGAATAACAGTATTTTTATATGTGATATAAAATTTAATTAAATTCAAGGTACATGTATCTACATGATTGTTATCTTATGGGAGTTTAGTAAGAATAAAAACATGAAGTTGATAGGATATCAGTGGATTATTAAAGCATTTTTAGTAATTACACAATTTTAATTGGTTTTGCCAATCAAGGTTTCACATGTTATAGTATTATCAAGGTTTCTTATCAAACATTCTGAGTGCCAAACTCATATTGTCAAGGCTTCTTATCAAACATTCTGAGTGCCAAACTCATATTGTCAAGGCTTCTTATCAAAACATTCTGAGTGCCAACCTCATATTGTCAAGGCTTCTTCTGATAACCTGTCAAGGCTTCTTATCAAACATTCTGTGTGCCAACCTCATATTGTCAAGGCTTCTTATCAAACATTCTGAGTGCCAACCTCATATTGTCAAGGCTTCTTATCAAACATTCTGTGTGCCAACCTCATATTGTCAAGGCTTCTTATCAAACATGCTGTGTGCCAACCTCATATTGTCAAGGCTTCTTATCAAACATTCTGAGTGCCAAACTCATATTGTCAAACTTTGGATGACAAGAAAGCCTCAATAAGAATTATGGGATTACTAAAATTATCAACATTTCATTAATTACGTATGTATATATATATATATATATATATATATATATTATTGTATTGTACGAGGGCTATTCAGAAAGTAGATTACGTTTTTGGATAAAAAAAAAACTAAGTACAGGAAAAAAATTTTATTATATACATTTGAAAGAGGAACTAAAATACTATTTTTCGACATAATCGCCAAACAAATTTAGACATTTGTCATATCGGTGAACTAGCTTTGAAATTCCCGTGTCGTAGAATTCCGCCGCCTGTGACGCCAGCTAGTCAGTCACGCCCGCGCGGATCTGCGTCGTCATCGAAGCGCTGTGTTGCAAGCCAAGTCTTCATCTTCGGGAATAAGTGGAAATCACTAGGTGCCAAGTCCGGACTGTAGGGTGGATGAGGGAAAATCTCCCACTTGAAGGCCGTCAAGACGTCTTTTGTCTCGATTTGCCGTGTGAGGGCGGGCATTGTCGTGCAAAACAACACTTTTGCACTCAGTTTTCCTCTCCGCTTGTTCTGGATAGCTCGTCTTAAGTTTCGTAATGTTTGGCAATACCTTTCTGAGTTTATGGTTGCTCCACGTTCTAGGAAGTCAACCAGAAGAACACCTTTCCTGTCCCAAAAACGGTCGCCATGATCTTCCTTGCTGACAGGGTTTGCAAACATTTCCTCGGTTTTTTGGGGAATTTGTGTGCCCCCACTCCATAGACTGTAGTTTTGTCTCACAGGTAACGTGTTAACCCAAGTCTCATCTCCCGTTACGATGCGATCAAGAAATGATCCACAATCTTGTCGTAAGATCTCCGCGCGGGCGTGACTGACTGGCTGGCGTCACAGGCGGCGGAATTCTACGACACGGGAATTTCAAAGCTAGTTCACCGATATGACAAATGTCTAAATTTGTTTGGCGATTATGTCGAAAAATAGTATTTTAGTTCCTCTTTCAAATGTATATAATAAAATTTTTTTCCTGTACTTAGTTTTTTTATATCCAAAATATAATCTACTTTCTGAATAGCCCTCGTATATTGTATTATATTGTATATTGTATGTATATATATATATATATATATATATATATATATATATATTGTGTTTAACGTCCGACTATTGTGGAACACTTGGGCTAATGCAGACGATTTAATTTTTGTATTAATTAATTACGTATAATAAATGTTCACAAATTACTAACTCTCTTAATTAAAAATAGTAAAACAATATTTTGTAAAATTGGGGAGAAGATTTTAGACGTTTTAAGTGATATATATTTTAATCAGCTTCATCGTATGAGTTACAAATATTTTTTATTGTATTCATTTGATAAACGGTGAGATTTTAACTATATGTTAATAAACAGAGTTTAAAAGTTCTCAAAATCAATTGAAACCGTTAAAAAATAAACGCCCAAAGTATACTGTAAAAGTGACGAATGACGTAAGAGGGGAGGTTGATGTGATGACGTCACTACACAGAGCCTTAGACTTACCCCGGCAAAGTCGTACAACAAGACTGATATCAAGGCTTATTGGTGCTATCAGTTTATTGGAAAACTTCGCCATTGTGGAAGCGTAAAGCTGCGAGGTAGGATTTACAATATAATACTTTTTTATATACAACGGGCTTTTTGTTCTCAGTAACGCTAAGTATGGAGATGTTTTACAACTTGGTATTTTCTTTCTTTACGGTTAATCTTCGGAATGCACTGTTAAATTCCGTAACGTGTATGATGTATACTTTACCTTACTGTATCGTTTTGTATGTTAATCCCTTACGTATATGAGCCTTATTGAATTTATATGTAATATATAAGTTTAATGTTACGCATTATTATAATGAAGCAATTGTTACAAAACATAAATAAATTATGTTACCTATAAACATAGAATATTATCTGTCGCTCACATAATGGAACAAATTTTTCAAAATCAACAAAATTACGTAAATGAACATGTTGACGTGCCAATCATAGAATAATGGACCCATATTTCAATTAAAATTATCTTATAAATTCTTAAAGAATGTGCTTAAACCACACAGCAATGGTTCTCTTGGACTTTAGAAGAAATATATTTCATATACATGAGTATTTTTCCTTTTCAGATCTAGAGCTGCCCAAATCGA